>AWUE01022933.1:0-66434 GCA_001974825.2 Corchorus olitorius | reverse complement strand
CTCTCCTCTCTCCTTCCTTAATTCTTATCTCATCATGTCTTCCTCATCTCAACCGACTGGAGTTCTTGTCTCCAATCAAAATCTTCCTCTCTTTACCATTAACGCTGCTGCACATCTTCCTATCAAATTAACTGCAACCAATTTCCCCTCCTGGAGAACTCAATTCCATTCCCTTCTAATAGGTTTTGATCTACTAGGATATATTGATGGCTCAAAGAAAGCTCCACCTAGAGATGTTCAAAAAACAGGTACAACTATAATGGAACCAAACCCTGCTTATGATCACTGGCTCAGGCAGGACAGACTGCTTCTTCATGGTATGATAGCATCATCAACAGAGAGCATTGTCTCTCACATTGCATCTGCTTCTTCCTCCTTTGATGCGTGGGAAAAGCTTTCAAAACTTTTTGCCAACAAATCCAGGTCTCGCATGATGTCATTGCGAGAGAAGCTGACTATTCCAAAAGGAACTAGATCCATTGTAGAATATTTTCAAATATTGAGAAACACAGCTGATGAACTGGCGCTTATTGATACTATTATTTCAGAGGATGAACTTGTCATCTATGCTTTGAATGGTGCAGGTGTTGAATTCAAAGAGCTAGCTGCTGGCATAAGGGCTAGGGAATCATATATATCTTTTGAAGAACTCATGGATAAATTTGTGGATTATGAGCAAGTCCTCAAGAAGCAAGAAACTGATGCTTCTGATCTCAGCATACCAACAGCTAACTTTGCAAACAGAAATGCTGCTAGATTCAATTCTCAGAATCGAGGTACCTTTTATAAGCATAATTCTTCTAATTCTAGTTTTCACAGGCAGAAATACTATAATCCTGGCAAGAGAATAGTGTGCCAAATCTGTGAAAAACCAGGTCACTCTGCAAAGAGCTGTTATCAGTTGCGGCCTAAAGGATCCAATCCCACTGCAAATCTCTGCTCAACCACTCCTGCACCTGGTTGGATTCTAGACTCTGGTGCTAACAATCATGTCACCAACAAACTTCAAAATCTTCACTTAGCTCAAGAGTATGATGGTCCAGATAATCTGCTCATAGGAGATGGCACAGGTCTTCCAATAACTCACACTGGTAAAAGCAAACTTTCTTTTAATTCAAACTCTTTAAGCCTTGACAATGTTCTTTGTGTACCTCAAACAAAAGCAAATCTCATTTCTGTCTCGAAATTAACTGAAACTAATCCTGTTTCTGTGGAATTTTTTTCTAAAAATTTTTTGGTGAAGGATCTTCACACAAGGAGACCAGTGGCACAAGGCCTGAATAGAGGTGGCCTCTACTTCTTCTCGAATGCACCACCAATTATCCAACCACCAGCTTTAGCTTATCTTGGAGTCAAAACAGATTTAGAAACCTGGCACCAGAGACTTGGACACCCCAACAACAGCATTTTAAATTCAGTCCTTTCTTCATTCTCTTTACCATGTCATTCAAAACACTTTTCTTCTTGTAATGCTTGTCTTTGTAATAAGAGCCATAGACTACCCTTTTCTGTTTCCAGCTTGATCAGTAGAGGTCCTTTGGACATTATTTACACTGATGTATGGGGTCCTTCTAGGATCATTTCTGATAAAGGGTTTCGCTATTATGTGGCCTTTGTTGATATTTTCACTCGATATACATGGTTTTATCCAATAAAAAACAAATCAGATGTGTTTCTCTTATTTCCAAAATTTAAAACTCTGGTTGAAAATTATTTCCATACCAAAATTACAACAGTTTTTTCTGATGGTGGTGGAGAGTTTGAGAAACTGAAGTCCTTCTTTTCTGAGTTAGGCATCCAACACCTAATGACACCACCTCATACACCACAACACAATGCCATAGTTGAAAGAAGACATAGGACAATAGTTGAAAAAGGACTGACCCTGTTGCATCAAGCATCCATGCCCCTGAAATATTGGCCTTATGCTTTTGAAACTGCAGTTTACTTAATGAACAGAATGCCAAGCTTGGTTTTGAACAATCAAATGTCCTTTTCAAAAACTATTTAACTTAGGAACCAAACTTTGAAAAATTAAAAGTTTTGGATGCATTATGCTATCCCTGGTTGAAACCATATACTAGTTATAAGTTAGAACCTAAATCTAGACCATGTGTTTTTCTTGGCTATTCTAAAACTCAGAGTGGATATTTGTGTCTTGATTTGTCTTGTGATAAAATTTTTGTTTCCAGGCATGTCATGTTTGATGAAACAAAGTTTCTATTTAAAGGAATCTCTGCAGGGTCCAAAGTATCAAATGAGACACACACATCCTGGAATCCAACCATAGATACATCCGCAGTGATTCCTTTCACTTTCAATAATTCCAATCCAGTTCCACTAATAGTGCTATTCAGATTTTGCCTAATGTCACAGACACTTCTTCTGTTTCTATCAGTTCTAACTCAACTCCATCAATGTCTGAACCTGCAGCAGCATCAGTAAAGCCATCTCCATCAGCTGCTTGTGCCCCATTTCCCTTGTGTGCAGACTTGTCATCAACAGAAACAACACCAATTCCAAATCGAGACACAAATTCAGGTAATCTTTCACTTAGAACACATAATATGCGCACCAGGTCACAAATTGGTATTTTTACACCCAAAATCATGTATCATGCAACAAAACATCCTCTACCTGATGTCATTGAACCAACCTGTGCCACCCTAGCAGTTAAAAATCCACATTGCAAACAAGCTATGCTTGATGAGCTTGAAGCATTGAAGAAAAATGGAACATGGGAGTTAGTGCAAGAACCTAGTAATAGGACCATTGTAGGTTGTAAGTGGGTTTTCAGAGTAAAGAGACATGCAGATGGGTCTATAGCCAGATATAAAGCCAGGTTGGTTGCTAAAGGATTCACTCAGCTTCCTGGTGTTGACTACAAAGAAACTTTCAGTCCAGTAGTCAAACCAGTGCCTATAAGACTTGTCTTGTCCATTGCTGTTTCGAATGGTTGGCAAATGAAGCAAATGGATGTCAATAATGCTTTTCTGCAAGGAGAACTCAGTGAAGAAGTTTATATAAAGCAACCTCCAGTTTTCTATGATAAAAAGTCTCCTGGCATGGTGTGCAAGCTAAAAAAAGCAATTTATGGACTCAAACAAGCTCCAAGGGCTTGGTACTGTGCATTGAGTTCATTTCTTCTTTCATATGGATTCACAAATTCTATTGCAGATACCTCTTTATTCATCTATAAGTCTGGTGGCATTATTGCCTATTTACTGGTCTATGTTGATGATCTCATTTTGACTGGAAATACTAACAGTTTCTTGCAAGAATTTTCTCAAGCATTGTCTTCAAAGTTCTCACTCAAGGATTTAGGGCAGCTACATTATTTTCTGGGAATTGAAGTGCTGCATACTACAAGTGGTTTGTTCCTGTCTCAATCAAAATACATTGCTGATATACTGAATAAGGCAAATATGAGTGGTGCCAAGGATTGTACAACACCTTTATCCACTTCTCTTTCCTTAACACTAAATGATGGAACTGCAACAGTTGATGATACAGAATTTAGGAAGATAATTGGAGCATTACAATACTTGTCATTAACCAGGCCTGATATTTGTTTTGCAGTCAACAAATTGTCACAGTTCATGCACAAACCAACCACTCTTCACTACCAGGCCTTAAAACGAGTGTTAAGATACTTAAAAGGCACCATACAGCATGGTATTACACTTCAACCAGAAAAGAATCACAAGATTTCCGTTTACATTGATTCTGATTGGGCAGGCAATGCAGATGATCGAAGGTCAACATCAGCTTATATAATCTATCTAGGCTCAAATCCAGTCTCATGGTGTTCCAAGAAGCAGAAAACAGTAGCCAAGTCTTCAACTGAAGCTGAGTATAGAGCAATTGCTCTAAGTGTGTCTGAGTTAACATGGATTCAATCTATTCTGCAGGAACTACATGTTTCAACTCTGGATTCTCCTACAGTTTTTTGTGACAATATGTCAGCAACTTATACTTGCATGAATCCTGTGTTTCACACCAGAATGAAACATCTAGCTTTAGACTACTTCTTTGTGCGAGAAAAGGTGTCTGCAGGTGCTCTTAAAGTTCAACATATTCCAACAACACAGCAACTTGCTGATGCATTGACCAAAGCCTTGCCAAGTGACAGGTTTCAACAGCTAATTTCTAAGATTGGTGTTTCTAATAGAATCACTATCTTGCGGGGGAGTATTGGAGGGAAAGAATCAAGATTTCAAATCCATAAGAATAGCAGATAAACCATAGCCTATAGTTTAGTTAGATTGATAACTCTTACTTAGTTTAAACTTGTATTCAAACTCAATGTATATCTCTTAGCTTATACACTCATTATACAGTGTATTTATACCTTGTAATCATCATTAAGCAATATAGTTTTCATTCTCCAAAATACAAAGTATTCTCTTCTTTATCTCGGGCAATTCATATTTTAGCTCAATTAATAAATTGTAATAAACCCTCTATTTTATTTTTGTCAGAAACGAAACGAAACAGTAATGAAATGGAATGGATTCATTTTCGTTTGGGTTACGATAGTTGTTTTACAGTTAATTGTGTAGGCCGAGCTGGCGGTTTAGCTCTGCTTTGGAAGAATTCTTTTTCTGTTAACATTGTTTCTTTTTCCCTTTCACATATTGATGCTCATGTTGGTAATTATCCAAATGTAAGTTGGGGATTTACTGGTTTTTATGGTCGACCTGAAACGAGTCATCGACATGAATCTTGGGATTTACTGAGATTATTGTCCTCTCAATCAACCTTGCCTTGGATGTGTATTGGAGATTTCAATGAGATTTTATCTAATGATGAAAAAATTGGAAGAGCATTACGTCCTCAAAGACAAATGCAGTTGTTTCGTGATGGCATTGAAGCTTGTCAATTTAAAGAATTACCAGTTCAAGACCCATTGATGACTTGGTCTCGACGGATGCGAGATGGGATGGTTTTTGAAAAGTTGGATAGATGTCTGGTTACAGAGAGTTGGCTTCATTATTTCCAATTTTCGTTTGTGAAATTATTGGTTACACCCACTTCAGATCATTTGCCTTTGGTAGTTCATGTGTTAAATAGACCTTATATGGAAGTTCAAACTCGTAAGCAATTTCGATTTGAGCATATGTGGGTGGCACATGAAGGCTCTAGTGCTGTAATCGAGGAGAGTTGGAATCGAAATGAGGAAGCAACTGTTCAACAATGCATTGTGGTTTGTGGTCAAGCTTTACAGGATTAGGATGTCACGGTATTTGGGAATGTTCCTTATGGTATCTAGAGGGGAAGAGGAAAGAACTTGAGAGGGCTTACGTCACAGCGCAAGCTACTGGGGTCTCAAGACAGTTACATGACTGTCTAGATGAGCTTAATGATTTATATGATCGAGAGGAGACCATGTGGAGGCAAAGGTCGAAAGTTTCTTGGCTTCGAGAAGGAGATAGGAACTCGAGATTTTTCCATACAATTGTCAATTCACGAAAAACCAAGAATTGTATAGCCTCTATCCAGGATGATGGTGGAACTTGCATTCTGAATTCCCAGCAGTTGAAAAAATAGTGATTGATTATTTTAATCAAATTTTTACCACTTCACACCCACTACATTCGGATATTGAGCAGATGTTAGGAACAGTAGATCGGAGAGTCACCGCAGACATGAATTCCAGATTGAATAGAGCTTTTATAGTTGACGACATCAGAGATGCAGCTTTTGATATGGGAGCAGATAAATCACCAGGCCCAGATGGTATGACTCCATTGTTTTATCAACAATATTGGCATATTGTTGGGCAAAAGGTTAGTGAGATGGAATCGGCTTTTTTGAATTTAGGACAAAGTTTGCCAGACATTAATCATACGAATGTTGTGCTAATTCCAAAAAATGAACATCCATGCATGATTAAAGATTATCGTCCGATTAGTTTGTGTAATGTAGTGTTTAAGATTGTTTCAAAGGCATTAGCTAATCATTTGAGAGAAATTCTGCCGGAGGTTATTGGATTGAACCAAAGTGCATTTGTTCCGGGGCGAATGATTTTTGATAGTTCCTTTATTGCTTTTGAGACAATTCACCATATGAAGAATAAACGAGCTGGTGGGGTGAACCATATGGCCCTTAAGCTTGATCTGAGCAAGGCTTATGACCGCGTGGTGAGGAGTTTTTTGGAAGGAATGATGCTTCGACTGGGCTTTTCACAACAGTGGATATCTTTGGTTATGTCGTGTGTGACAACAGTTTCTTATTCAGTGATGGTCAATGGGGTGCAGACAGAAAACTTTGTTCCATCGAAAGGAATTAGGCAGGGAGATCCACTATCTCCATATTTATTCCTATTTTGCATGGAAGGATTATCATGTTTATTGCAGCGTGCGGAGTTGGATGGCCAAATTAGGGGCATTGCGGTTAATAGTTATGCTCCTCGAGTTTCACATTTGTTTTTTGCCGATGACAATATCTTGTTTTTAAGGGCATCTCTTAGTGAATGTGAGGTGGTTCTTGACTTGCTTCGTCAATTCTCATTAGCTTCAAGACAGCAGGTTAACATTGATAACTCTGCAGTGCTTTTTAGTTCAAATACACCCATGTGTGTGCGTGATTCCATCATGCAGCATTTGGGTATTCATAAGGTATTTGCTCGAGATCGTTATTTGGGTATGCCAATTATGATTGGTAAATCCAAGAAAGCTGAGTTGCAACTTATCAAGGATAGATTATGGAAGCGTCTTCAGCGATGGAGAGGAAGATTGTTGTCTATTGCAGGAAGGGCTGTGATGATACAGTCTGTTGCTCAGACAATCCCGACATATCTCATGAGTTGTTTTCGTTTTCCGTAGACTTTTCTTCATGAGTTGAATATGTTAATTGCCAAATTTTGGTGGGGTAGTACTTATACGAGGCGGAAGATCAATTGGAAGTCGTGGGATGCGTTATGTGTTTCTAAGCTCGATGGTGGTCTAAGATTTCGAGACTTTGAATCTTTTAATCTCGCGTTATTGGCTAAGCAGTGTTGGCGGCTTATTCATGATGAAACTTCCTTATGTTCTCGAGTAATGAAAGTGAAGTATTACCATAATACTTCATTTATGCAGGCGACTTTGGGGGGAAATCCTTCATTTGTTTGGCGGAGTTTGTTAGTTGGACGGGAAGTTATTCGTCAGGGATCTCGTTGGTGAATTGGAAACGGACATAGTGTTGATATTTGGAGAGATAGATGGGTGTCAAAACCACCGACATTTCAACCTCAGGCTAGACCCAGGACCATTGTGCAGTCGAATGCAGTTTCGGTCTTGTTTGATGATAGCGGCTTTTGGGATGCTGATTTATTGAATGAGTTGTTTGAACCGGTAGACACAACTCATATTTTTTGTATTCCCTTGCATTTGGCAGGGAAGGATACTTTGATATGGAAATTAACGGTTAATGGGACTTATACTGTTCGTAGTGGGTATCATGTGGCTAGAAGATTGCTGGGGCACAATGATATAAATGTCATTGATCGACCACCAGTTTGGAGATTGATTTGGACTGCTCATGTACTGCCAAAGGTAAAGTATTTCCTTTGGCGAGTCATTCATGATATTCTACCCACTAAGCCAAAGTTACAACAACGGGGAGTACCAATAGATTTGAGTTGTGTTGTTTGTGGTGGAATTGAATCATCTCTTTACCATGTCTTTTTTTAGTGTCCTTTCAGTAGGCAGGTTTGGGTCATCACTTGCCCTTGGTTACCTATGTATTTAGAATCTTGGTACAAAAAAGATGATTTTTTGAAGTGTCTTTTTGAAAAAGCGAATCAATTGGGGACTCTAGACATTGTGTGCTTTCTACTTTGGCTGATTTGGACCAATCGTAATAAGACTTTACACGAGCATGTGTGTCGTCTGCCTTCTGCGGTATGTACTGCTGCAACTAGTCTAACGAGTGAGTACGAAGCTGCATTTCAGTGAAGGCTTCAGACATGTACCATGGTGCGGCAGCCATGGAGACCTCCATCATTAGGACGGGTTAAGATCAACACTGATGCATCATTTAATCTTCACCGTCAGGAAGCAGTCTTAGGAGCTGTCATTCGCAATGAGACTGGCCATGTGTTGGTATCCAGTATAACGAGAATTGCCAGTGTGCTAGATAGTTTGTTTGCTGAGGTTTATGCAATTTGATTTGGTTTACTGCTTCCTCTTTCGTATAATCATGTTAATTGTGAGGTTGAGAGTGATAGTTTATTGGCAATTTTAGAGCTTAACATGCAATCACCTTCGCTTTGGGAAGGTGGTTCTTTAATTTTTCAGATTAAACATATTGTCTCTTTTTTGGCCGTTTGTTCTTTCAAGCATATTAGTAGGACATCGAATACTTTAACTCATAATCTAGCCCAACTTGAATGTGAGGAAGGGGCTAATTATATTTGGTGCGGATTACCTCTACCCGTTTGTAATTATGTTTATTGATATCAATGAAATTTGATCGTTGCACTAAAAAAAAATATCCTCTCATAATTAAAACCTAACTAATATATATGGAATAAATTAAATTGATAACACGTTAGGTTTTGGGCCGGGTTTAGATTCTATTCCATCTTCAAGAGGTCTATGTTATGCTCTAACCTAGACTGGAGTAATTCCCACTCACCAGAAAAAGAAATTGTTAGCATTATTTTAAGTACTAGATATTATCCCGCACATTCGCGTCGGGTTTTTCAGTTTATGATTGAAATTGAGTGGTTTCAATTCTATGTAAAGTTTTATCTTATGTAACAACAATTAAGTTAAATGGAAGGAAATATTGCTACATCTTTAATGTTTATTCCAATATTTATCTACTGGAAAAAAGAAATGGAGTTTTACTTTGATTATAATTCAATAATCTAAATATTAATTATAAATGTCATTTGGAATTCCAAATATATAATAATTTATATTGGTTTTCTTCCAACCAATCAACTTTGGACAAATGTTAGTATGAAAAGAGTCAAATATTGAGCATACAGTAGTTTGAGGATAACTTTAATAGTAAGGTATAGAGATATAGATGATTAAATGTCTGAATATTTCATTACAATAAAATTATTTATAAGGTAATGCACAAAAAGATATATTTTTATTTTATAGAATCTTTAAATTGTGAGGAAGTGCTTGAATTTGGTAATCAAATCTGGTTTTTGATGCATCACTGAAATGCGCCTAGCATGCCTTTTTTGCTTTTATGGTTAGCACATAACATCATAGTTATGCACTAACAAACTTTTCAATGGGCAAATTTCCTCCCTAAAACATCATAGTCTAGCTGATCAATACCCTAAAGCCCCGTTAATTACTTCACAGATTCTGTTACGGAGGGATTAATGTGTCTTCAAATTGCAAGTTTAGGGCGCAAAAAATTCCAAATTAAATTTTAGGGGACAAAACGTCAATTTAAGAGAAGTTCAGGGGCAAAAAGGAACTTTAGTCGTTTTTATTTAAATAGAAAAACATGAAATTTTTGTTTGAGTACTAGGTTGCAGCTGCTAACTTCTTATTTTATTTTTTTTTAAATCTAGCTATTCACATTGATTTTTTTTAATCTTCAATATTGTTATACTTATAGAGAAAATTGTCAATATCTCCAAGGGGACACCCCAGTAATTAAAGCTTAGGACGACTTGTGGGAGGTTTCGGGTTCGAATCTTGGGATGAGCGGGGTGGGATTATGGGAAATAGGAGGGTTGCCTTTTATTTGTGTAGCCCATTTCAAATCATGTTCATGAATAGCAAAAAAAAAAAAAAAACGAACGATTGTCAACGAAATTTTAACGAAATTTTACTGTCCTTTTGTTATATAATAATAAGATAAGACATATCATCATTATTTCTATTTTTCTTTAGATTCCTTCCAATTAGTTGTCAAGTGATCCTATTAATGATAGTATCATAGTCTAGTTAGCTGTCTTAAGTACAAGGGGAAATTAATAATGGATTTGGATCAACAAAGTAACTTGATCCTACTGAAAATTTGGGTGAAAAACATAAATAATGGATTTGGATCAACAGAGTAACTTGATCCTAATGAAAATTTAGGTGAAATACATAAAGATTTAGACAGAAGCGCAAACAATGCTCATTTTTAGAATAATGTATTGAAATTTTTGTATTTTAAAGTCAAATTCGATAAGAAAATTAGGTTAATAAATTTGTTTTTATTGTATTTGTTTCAAATTTATGTTTTTTAATCTTAATATATATATATATATATGGTACCTCAATTTTATGAAACCGGATCGGGATCTCGAAGTGAACCGAACATAAATGTACCCAAATTCGGAATGCGGATCCCAGAATGTGGATCCCGAGGGTATAAGAGATCCCGTTGTAACTATGGGATTAGCATTACATAATGAAAATTCAATCCTACTGAAAATTTAGGTGAAATCAAGTTGACTATTATATTAGTAACATGATTATTATTTTTATTTAAAAAAGGATCTGATTTAAAAATTCTTGTGAAAGTAGCAAAAATTAGTAAAGTGTTTCATTTGATGTGCTTCATATAGCTAGGTAATCTCAACTTGTATTTTTAAGACCAGCAATTCAACGTTTTGAGTAACAATCAACAACCAAACCCGTGGTACCAAAAAAAAAAAAACAACCAAACCCCAAGCCCTAAAGCTTGAGATCGAGATGGAAAGTTCCTCACTTAAATAGTTTATAACAAGTATAGAAAAATTGTGTTTTAGCCACATCGATCATATGTTTTCTCGAGGAGAAGAAGTTGCAAATAGTGTTCATTGTATCCTCTCATAATTAAAACCTAACTATACTATGGAATAAATTAAGTTGATAACACGTTAAATCTCCATCTATAATGTTTGGGTTTTTTTTTTTTTTTGGTACCGCGAAAATTAATTAATTAAGGCCAGGAAAAAGAAAGTTTGTTTGTTGCTGCTGCCCTTGCCATCTTCCTTGTCTCTATCGCCAGTGGATGCCATTCCTTGAAGAATGCTACCTGTTGTAGTGATTTCAGTAGGATACCAATGTCAGTAACAAGGGGTTGTTGTTGCCATGGAACTCTGGTTTTTCCACCCATAGCTGCCTTCCAGTTCTATTTATTAATCCTGCACCATATCTTCTTGGCCTCTGCTTCCACCATTCTGCGTAGGGTCATTCTTGCCAAAATGAGCCTTGCCACATATTTTTTGTTTGCATCTATGCTTCTGCAGAAGACTCTGGTTTCTCCTTCCCTATTTCTGGCCATCATTGCTATTCCGAACCAGTTGTTCCCTTGTACTCTATCTACTTCCAAGAACACTAGCCATTCCTCCGCATTCAGATGAGGCAGACTCATTATTGTTTCTGGGTTCCAATTCTCGTTTCCTTGTAACGATCCAGTCCTTGGAATTCTTAGGGCTATCATGTTCTCTTCTTCTTTAGTAAATGCGTTCCTAATACTTGCAGCAGTTAGCTTGATCCTGCTTAGAACACTTCCTGGATCTGGTGATTTCCTTTGAAAACAACACTCATTTCGATGAATCCATAAGTACCACAAGGTCAAGGCAAATTCCACTGTGAACCAGTAGCTGTGTTCCTCCATAATTTCTCTCCGCCCCATCCATTGTAGGATCCATCCCCTCAGATCCACTTCTGTGAACATATCCGTTCTTAGACTAAGTTGTGATCCAAACCACACTGCCCTTGAGAGGGAACAATTCCAAAAAAGGTGTTCTACGGATTCACTTTCCCTGTGGCAAAATTGGCATTCTTCTTCAACATTCATTCCTCTCCTTACAAGCTCAGTTCTAACTGGTAAGCATTGGTTACAGATCTTCCATAGAAAAAGAATGATTTTGAAGGGAAGTTTGAGTCTCCATAGATTTGTCCATTGTTGTCTTTGCTCAAGATCTATGATCTGCTCTTGCGTTTCTGTCATTAAGAAGTTGTATGCTGCCCTTACTGAGAATGTGCCATTATTTTCATGCTTCCATATATATCTGTCGTTTCCCCCAAAAAAGGAGGTTTGCCTTTCCATTAATGACTCTGCTTCTTGGGGTTGAAGTAGTCCTCTAGCTAGTATTGATTGCCATGATTCGGTTCTTCTACACAAAATGGCTTTAGCTGGAACAGCTATCTGCTCATTCTCAACAAGCTCAAAGTCCTTTACCACTTTCCCATCCTGAAGAAAAAGTTTATCTCCGCTCCATGTTTGGATTTCTGCACTTCTAATGCAAATATCTCTCCCAATTAAGATGCTCTTCCACATCCAAGTGTCTCCAGTTCTTGCTTCAATTCTTTCAAATCTCGCCCTTCTACAATACTTCTTTGTCAGTTGGTTGGCCACAAGACTTGATGGTTCAGTCATAATTCTCCATGCTTGTTTGCATAAAAGGGCCCTGTTCATCTCTTCTGTTTTCCTCAATCCTAATCCTCCTGCTATTTTTGGTTTGCAAAGCTGACCCCATCCTTTTAAATACAGTTTTCGATTTTCTTCTCCATGACCCCACCAGAAATTCCTTGTTGCTCTATCAATTTTCTTACACACATTGATAGGAGCTTTAAACACTGACATTGTGAAAATAGGAATGGATGCAATGGTTGATTTGATAAGAGTGAGTCTTCCTCCTGGTGACAATAACTGGGATTTCCACCCTTGAAGTCTGGATTGTATTTTGTCAATTACTGGCTGATAGAAATCCTTCTTTCTTCTGAGTGATCCCATTTCCATACCTAGGTATTTCCCAGGCTTTCCAACTAGTTTGTATCCAAGGATCCCCTTAAACCACCTCTTCTTCCTGTGTGGACAATTTGGACTTAGGAGAAGTTTTGATTTGTCTGCATTGATCTTTTGCCCTGTGAAATGGCAGAATTTTTGTAACACATCTTTCACTTTCCTACAGGTTGAAACATTTGCTTGAAAGAACATGTAGCTGTCATCTGCAAACATGAGGTGGTTGATAGCTTCGTTCCCTCTACTGATCTTTACTCCTTTCACTTCCCCTTCATCTTGAGCTTTAACCAGCATTAGAGACAATACATTCTGACATAGGATGAACAAGTAAGGCGAGATTGGGTCGCCTTGCCTTAAACCTCTCAAAGGCTTGAATTGTTCTGACATCCCACCATTGACAAGGATTCTGTAGGAAACTGTACTTATGCACTGCTTGATTAATTGAATCCAATGAGGAGTAAAACCCATTTCTATCAACACGGCTTCAATGAATTGCCAACTTAGCCTATCATAGGCTTTGTTCATATCAAGTTTCAGAGCTGCAAGATAACCTCTCCCTTTCTTCTTCGTGTTTATAGTTTCCAGAAGCTCACCACCCAAGATAATGTTATCACTAATGCTTCTCCCACTTATGAAAGCACTTTGAAGGGGGGAAATTACCTCAGTCATTATTCCTTTGAGCCTGTTAACAAGGATCTTGGATATGATCTTGTAAGTAACATTACAAAGACTTATAGGTCTGTAGTCTGAGGCCTCCATTGGCTCTTTCTTTTTTGGGATTAGTGCTATCAAGGTTTTATTCATTTCCTTCAGTAGGTACCCTGTGGAGAGGAAGTTTAGGATTGCCTCTGTGGTAAGGTTTCCCACAATGTTCCAGTACTTTTGAAAAAAAGCTGCTGGTTTGCCATCATATCCAGGTGCCTTAAAAGGATTCATTTGGAAAATAGCTTTTTTAACTTCTTCTTGTCTGAAAGGAGCATTCAGCTGGGCCAAATTTTTTTCTGTGATCTTTGGAAATCCCAAGCCTTGCAGGAAGGCTCTCATTTGTACTATATCCACATTATCTTGTGCGCAATAAATCTCCTTGAATTTTCCAAGAAAAGTTTCCTCAATTTCTTTTGCATCTTCAGTTATCTGGCCATCTGGTCTTTTGATGCTAGTGATTATGTTCCTAGCTCTCCTTTTCTTAGTAGTGAGGTGAAAAAACTTTGTGTTTCGCTCCCCTTGGATATACCAATTTGCCCTGGATTTTTGCATCCACATTAATTGTTCCTGCTCCATGACTTCTTCCATCTTCTTTCTAACTGCTTCTTCTCTCATTCTATTCTCAGGAATATCAATGTGTTGTTGTATTCTTGCTAGCTCCTCTTCAAGCTGTCTCTTTCTCTTGGATAGGTTGCCAAAATGGTTCCTGTTCCATTCTTTCAATCTTTCCTTTGTGGTCTGAATTTTCCTTGCTAGAGTAAAAGCTGCAGATCCTTGGGTTTGTTCATGCCATGCCTCATCTATGACCTGTTCACATTGTGGATGTGTTGCCCACATGATCTCAAATCTATAGGGTCTCTTTCTAAACTCCCTCCTTCTTTCTAGTTGTAAAAGCAAAGGGCTATGGTCAGACACATGTATGGGTAAGTTTTCAAGCACTGCATCCCCATTATTTTCAAACCAACTGTAATTGGAAAAAGGCTCTATCGAGTCTCTCCCATGTCAGCTGGTCCTCTCCTCTTCTATTCGACCACGTAAAATGAAGGCCCTTAGCTTTAACTTCAGACAAGGAACACTGGTTCAAGCACTCTCTAAAAGCCTCAGCACCTCTTAGAGAATTGTTTGTCATTGACAGTTTGTCTGACTGTTTTAGAACCTGGTTGAAATCTCCCATAATGATCCAGGGCTCTTCTTCGCTTATGGATTGTTTAATGTCACAAAGCATATCCCATACTTCTTTTCTATCTTGTGGTTCAGGATTTCCATAAACACATGTCAGCCAAGTTTCTCTAGTCTGCCACTTTAGATACACATGAACTATGTTCTTATTTTTCACTTTGAAATCAACATAAACATCATCATTCCATAATATCAGTAAACCCCCACTAAGCCCTTGGCTAGAGACACCATTACAATTACTCAAACCCCAACTTCTAGTTACTCTACTAGCCTTACAAGTATTGGTCTTGGTTTCCATAAGGAAGCAAAAAACAACATTAAATTTTCTTACTAGGTCTCTTCCATGTGAGATTGTTAGGGGGTGACCAATTCCCCTAACATTCCAGCTTAATAGACTCATGGTTTCCTTGGCTGCTATTGTGGGACAGCAGGCCTGGAACCCTCAGCTGTAGTGTTCTCCTTGTCACTGGCCTCAAAAGCCTTCATTTCGAAACCTTCCAATCTTTGTCTCACTCTTCTTCTTTCTTCAGAGTCTAAGTCCGATGACTCTTCTACACTCCTTCTCCTCTTCGGGCTTTTCCTTGCAGCTTCCTTTTCTCTACCCCTTGTTAGCCTTACTTGCTCATCTTCTGCTGCCTCCTGGGGACCAATATCAGGGGATGGTGTGTCATTCAAGAATGCTGATGCCATATCTTCCTCATTAACAGTGCAGATGAAGCCTGGACTAGTTGGATTGATCATTTTTCCAAAACCCAAGAGTAGAGTTGGAGGATGTTCCTCTAAGCTGGTACACTGATCTATGGGTGGGTGGTGTTCTGTTGCCGTGGGATTCAGTGTGATCTGACTTTCCACCATTCTAAGCTGTTGTTGCTCCATCTGTAGGTTAAGCTCAAACTCCAAATTCTCCATATTCCTCAAGTTTGGCTGGTTTTTATTCTGGGCTCCCATCCTGCTGCTTTTAGCATTATTTGTTCCAATGTCTACCTGAAGCCTTGCATTTGTGTAAACTGCACCTCCTTGTGGAAGACTGATCCACCTTACATTGTTATCATTTGGCTGAACCATTGGGTCATTTAAGTGCCTATTTTGTAACCCCTCTAGCATTTCAGCTGATTGTCTGACTATTTCTTCACAGATGTGCTCAAAGCGAGCATGCTCTCTACCAAGAGCAATTTGTATATCCTCAAGATCAGCCATATTATGGAGACCTCGATCATGTCTTTGTTCCAACTGTTCAAGCCTTGCTGTTGAAATATCAAATTCTGACAAGGGGTCCAGCAAGGGCTCGAGAGGTGGGTATTCAAAAGCTGGCATCTCGGCCTCTACTGTTACATTATGGGATGGTTGTGGTGGTGGGTGTGGTTGCACTAGGTGGTGTAAGCTCTGTAGTGATTGCAATGTATCAGCAATGTTGTCATCTAGTCCCCTTTCCAATGGGATAGTTTCTAGAGGGTCTGAGATTTCAGTAATGTGGGTGGGTTCTGGACCTTGTGGCTCTTCATTGCTTCCTTCTCTCAGCATCAAGGATTGTAGCTGCACTTGGACATCTTCTCCTATTGTAGTAACTGCTACCACTCTTTCATCGGTCTCTTGTCCCCCTGCTTCTAGAGTCATTTCCTGCATTTGAGTGACTTGTTCTTCTTCTTGAATCGCTTGGAGGCCATTAATCTTTTCTTCTTGCATCGGAACAGGACTCTGATATGCAGCTCCACTCGAGCTTCCTCTCTCATAATGCACTGATCGCTCAATATTGAGAAATGGTGGCTGGTTATCCCTGTTTCTTCTGTTACCATAAGCAATTCTAGTAGTTCTTCTACTAGCTCGATGTAAGAATGCTCTCATGTTATTGGAGAAAAAATTATTCTGAGGGTCTGTAACAATGGGATGGCCATACCTTTCAGTGATAGGTCTCATTCTCTGTCTCGCCAGTCTATCCACCTCTGCCGCATCCCTCGAACAATATGGGTGAGTGTGTCCCAGCATTCCACACGAGAGACATAATTTATTAATCTTCTCGTAGCTGAAAGGAACCCACTGGACAGTTCCATCATCCTTCTCAAGCGTACACCCTGCTGCTAAAGGTTGTCTTGGATCCAACGCTATTCTCACCCTCAAGAATCTTATGTTTCTTGGTCTTTGGTTTCTCCAATCAATCCTTATGACCTCTCCTGCAGTACGAGCTAATTTTTCTGCTACTACTGCGTTTTGGTATTCAACCGAGAGACCCCAAATTTGGAGCCAGAGTTCAATCCTGTCAAGGACTATTTCTCCCAATGGCACATTCGGATTCCATCTTCTAGTAGCAAAAAGAGCTCCTTGGTAGCTCCATGGAGTTTGCTCCAAGGCGACCCTTCTATCAGTGTCGTCACTGAAAAAAATCAGATAGCGGTTGTCATCTCTTCCAATAACAGTTACTTCCCCTGTAGGCTTCCATTCCTGTTGCACCCATCTCTGGATAGTTTCTGTGGAGAATCTCCTCATATCCAGCAGGAAGCCTACAATACACTTATTTGTCTCTTCTCTTGATTCCATTACGTCCCCAGTTCCAAGTCGGACACGATGGCTTAATCTGCTTCTAAATGGTGGAGCTGGCCTTGGATGAATGCACTGTAAATCACTCTCTACCTCTTCTTCACTTTCCTCTGTTGGCGAATCACTGTCTGTCCAGCTGCACTCTCTTAAAAAATTGATGTTAATCTGATTGGGTTCAGTCATTTTGATTTGTTTGGTGTTTAAATTTGGTTTTTGAAGTTCAACAGATATTATCTGCACCACTGTCTTTCTTCTCTTGCTCTTTAAATACGGTATAAACCGCCTGTTTAGCTTCTCCTTCTTCATCTTGGTCTCGATCTTCATGCTGTTAGATTGATTGGGTGGAGAATCGCTTTGGGAGCTCAATTGCGCTTCTTCCGATTTCCAACAAAAGGAAGTCACACTGGTTGGTCTAGAATAGCTCACTCCCAGCTATAGTTACTGCAAGTAATTAATTTGAACACGCTAAGTCTGATTAAGAAAGGAATAAAATGATTAAAAGATCAGGTTAGAAAACATCCCCAATGGCTGATGGT
The DNA here is from genome assembly GCA_001974825.2 of Corchorus olitorius. Taxonomy (NCBI): domain Eukaryota; kingdom Viridiplantae; phylum Streptophyta; class Magnoliopsida; order Malvales; family Malvaceae; genus Corchorus; species Corchorus olitorius. The sequence goes on along the minus strand of AWUE01022933.1, from coordinate 48,795 downwards.
TTTAGGTAATGAGTATGTTCTTCTAGACTGGGTAGGGTGACGATTCGTTTCTGCTAAAGGATAATATTTTGGAATTTTGGTTGATTTCTTACTAAGATTGAAGATAGGAAAAAACTGAAAAAACCGGTGGGAAATTAGGTTAACGGTAGGTTTCCGACAAGCTCCGTTGGGAGTAAAAGCTCTCACCTAGAGAGAGAAAAACCTATTTCTGCCAACTATAATGTTTGGGGTTTAGATTTTGTTTTCTCTTCGAAGTCTATCTTATGTTGTAACCTAGAGTGGAGTAATTGCCCCCGCCCGAAATAAAAATATTGTTAGCATTTATTTAAATATGATGAAATGTCTGAATATTTCATTATAATAAAATCATTTATAAGTTAATGCGCAAAAAGATATATTATTATTTTTTTAATATTGTTTACAAGCACAGAATCCTTCAAAAAAAAAGTGCTTGAATTTGGTTCTAGACTTTTTTTTTTTTTGAAAGATGGTTCTAGACTCTCTAAATTGTGAGGAAGTGCTTGAATTTGGTAACCAAATCTGGTTTTTGATGCATCACTGAAATGCGCCTAGCATGCTATATTTGCTTTTATGGTTAGCACATAACATCATAGTTATGCACTAACAAACTTTTCAATGGGCAAATTTCCTCTCTAAAACATCATAGTCTGGCTGATCAAAGTGTTGAAAATCAACTTATTCATCTGCACCAAGAACCTTGATCAATAATATTCATTCGAAGACTATGTTGTTATTGAAATTGACTATAATGTTTTTTTAATTAATGCAAGATATCAAAATCATATGGCACTAGTACTATTATGTCCTCTATGGGATTTTCCATTTTCCTGAAGGTGATCCATGGAAGATGTTGATTAGCATTTAGAATCTTTAGACAAACATGCTTGTGTTTGATGTTTGGTCTTTTTGAGGCCGAGTTTTAAGTTAACTAGTTTTTTGGCCCGCACTACGCTGTGGGGTTGAAAATTTTATGAAGTGATCTTTGTAATTCTTTGTTAATCGAACATCTGGATCAAAAATAATATGATATTAATTAGATTGTCAATTGAAATTACAAAATTTCAAACGTATTTTCTAGAATTGAAATATAAAAATTAGCTTTTGAGTCTTTAATGAAAGTTGTAGATTATAAAATTACCTTTTAATAGACACCTGAATTACCTTAATTGGACAAATAGAACAAAGGAAATAAAAAAAATGAAGTATTAAATCGAGTAAGATAAAAATTGGAAAGGACTAAGTAGCATAAAATAGAAAAGTATGAAGGTGATTTGATAAATAATTCAAATAAGAAAATATTTATTAATGGAGATCTTGAAACATAAAAATTCCCTTTTGAACCGTTCATGAAACTCGTAGATCAAATTAACTTTCGGGTTCTTCATGAAAGTTATAGATTATACAATAACCTTTTAACCGACACTTGAATAACTTTAATTGGACACGTGGATCGAAAATTATATGGTATTAAATAGACCAACAATCGAAACAAACAAATTTAGGAAGCACTTTTTTGAATTGAAACATAAAAATTTGCTTTTGAGTCCTTCATGAAAGTTGTAGATCATGAAATTACCTTTTAATAGACACATGAATCAACTTAAACGGACAAATAGAACAAAGAATAAAAAATAAACCTTGAACGTTAGATTAAGATAGAATTTGTAAAGGACTAAGTAGTATAAAGTAGAAAAGTATGAGGGTCATTTGATAAATAATCCAAATAAGAAAATGTTTGTTAATGGAGATCTTGAAACATAAAAATTCCCTTTTGAACCCTTCACGAAACTCGTAGATCAAATTTAGCTTTCGGGTCCTTCATGAAAGTCGTAAATCATGCAATAACCTTTTAACCGACACTTCAATAACTTCAATCGGACGTGTGGGCAAAAAATTATACGATATTAAATTAACCGACAATCAAAACCACAAAATTTCGGAAGCATTTTTTAGAATCAAAACATTAAAATTGACTTTTGAGTTCTTAATGAAAATGAAAATTGTAGATCATGAAATTACCTTTTAATAGACACTTGAATTATCTTAATCGAACAAATAGAAAAAAAATACAAAAATAAAACACAACGCGTCAAATCGTCCAACCTATAATTGTAAAGGACTAAATAGTATAAAGCATAAAATTATGAAAATCATTAGATAAATAATCCAACAAAAAAATAGTTTATGGAGAATGGGACCCACAAATAGTAACTTTTTCACAAAGTTCCCAAAATACCCTCAATCAGCAACCCAAATAACAAAAAAAACAGAGCATGAAAGTACTAAAATACCTCTCCTCATATATTCTTAAGTCATGAGAAGAGAGGGTTGGATTAGTTTTTTGGTATTTTCATATCCTCCCTTTATTGTTTCTTATAATTAGCTCCAACGCCCCGCCATCCACACCAAAAAAGAAAAAAAAACCCTCAAAATTTGTTTCTTTGTTAGTAGTTATATTTTCTTCAATAAAAATGTATACCAACATCATATTTGACATTTTAGCTCTAAATGTTATTCTAATCTTTAGGGTAACATCTAAAAGCCTCTTTTTAGGATTCCATACTCTGTACTGTAATTAATTGTGTTACGCTAAAAATCTCTTTAAAGTTTTGGGAAAGGGGCGTGCCAGTCAATTTGTCGAAATTGACAAAGTCAAAGCGAATGTAAATATATTGCTGTAGTGCGGAGATCAGACAATAATTTGTGGTGTCCTGGTTGTTAGTAACACCAGAGTGTTTAAATCATGCAACCTAGATTCATATGGATTTTAAGGCAAAATGTTCTTAAAAGATGAGAAAGTTGTAAAAAGATTTTTTTTTTTATCAAAGTGTCGATTTAAGTCGATTAAAATTGATTATAGAGACAAGTTTCAATCGAACAAAGACAAGAGTCTAGGTCCAAGAGAAAAGTTGGTAAAGAAGTGTTGATTAAGGGCTGAAATCTCAATTTGTTACCAAACCTTTCACTTTAATACTAATATGGTATCAAACCATTAATTTCGTCCAGTTTGGTACCAAATGTTTTATTAATGGTCCAATTTAGTAATTTTTCAAGCGTCCATCAGCGAGTGAAAAACACACACGTTAAATAACGCATTAAGAATTTTCGATCGGAAAAAATAGCTGCGTGGCATTTTTAATTAATAAAAAAAATTATTTTTTTCTTATTTTATTTTTCCTCTTCCTTTTCTTTTCTTCTTTCCCTTTTATTTTCTTTTTCCTTTTCCTTCTTAAAAACCGATCCTGCCTTTTTTCCACTAAACCTTAGCGTCATCGTCAGCCACTGCCCCTCCGATGTCTGATTTAGAATTAGAAACCCAATGGGTAGTCTTAGATGTCCCTAAAATAAGTTCATACATCATGATTATACCCATTATTGAAGGGAGTTTTAGGTATGCTCTTTGGTTGTTCGTTTCATTTTTTGGCCAAAAAAATCTTGGTTTTATTCGGTGAAAAATGGGTATTTAATCTGGGTTTTATTTGGATATATATTCATGTGTTCTTAAAAAAGAAAAGAACTGTTCTTTTTTGGCCAATCAATAAGATTGAATTAGTAGTTTTGAGGTTTTTGATCTTGATTCTCTATGAGAAAAAATCGAGTTCAATAGGAATTCGATTTTTTTTTTATCTATATTGGGTTGAATTTATATTTTATTTTATATATTTTGGCCCAAAAAAGTTATGGCGATGAAAGGTTTGCCAATAGAGCAGTGGAGGGATTATTTTCGGATTGCAAATTCTGGCATATATGATATAATCGATCATGCAATAATAGTGGCGGCTTGGATTGTCCGAAAGAGTTTAGATTGCGAAGAGATCAAATTGCTGAAAAGCTTTTCACTTGTAAATTCACTCGATGTTCGGTTGCGAATGTATGGAGCTGGCGGTGCCTGAATACGACGATGATAGCGATGGAGGAAGTGGCGGCGGTGGATACCAGGGTACAACAAGGATTAAAAGAGAAGCCGATGAAGAAGAAGATGCATGTGAGTTTTTTAAGGCTGGAGGTAGCAAAGAGAGCAAAGCTAATAGTAGCTGAGATGATCCCTTGATGAGTAAAATTGCTAGTAATTATAGCTATGGTGAGGCCGAGGCTTTGACTTATGAAATTGAAGAAGAGTCTATGATTATTAGAGAAGTCTATAGGATCAAAAAAGTTCTTCTTCTTTGATTTTTTTGCCAAAAAAAAATATTGGTTTCATTTGGTGAAAAATGGGTGTCTAATCTGGGTTTTATTTGGATATATTCATGCGTTCTTGAAAAAGAAAGAACTGCTTTTTTTTTCTATTTTCAGTTTTCTTTTTTTTTAGTTAATAATTTTATTGGTATATTAGTTAAAGATGAGGGAAAAAAAGGGAATGAAATTATTAATTTTTTTTAAAAATAAAATAATAAAACATTAAAAATAATAAAAAGCCACGTAGATAACGGAAAAGTGGACTTAACGCGCGTGTTGTTCAAACACTGCTGGCAGACTTAAAAAAGTACTAAAGTGGACCATTCATAAAACGTTTGGTCCCAAATTGAACGAAATTGAAGGTTTGGTACTAAGTTAGTATTAAAGTGAAAGGTTTGATACCAAATTGAGATTTCAGTTGTTGATTAAGCGTAAAGATTGTGTTTTGCGCTTTGTAGGTTTGTAGGTGTGTGTAGAAAGCTTTTTCTTTGCCAGGCCTTCTCCTTATATAGCCAAGTTCCCAATCCAAATCCATAATCCAAGGGATTGTACATTTAAACGCCGTAGCCACTAATTACATTGTCCATCTTTGCTAATTGATATTGTCGTCTCTTAACGTCAACTGTCTGATGATCTTGATTGCACAACTATCTCCTCGATTTCATGATATTAATATCAATTTAGAATCCCATAAATGGGTGGTTAATTGGTCAACTTTCGATTCTTCACATGTGAACACCTGATCCTTTCAAATTGATGATAACTTGGCTTTTCCTTTGTTAAAATTTTAAGAGTAGCCTTACTTGAACATCCTCACCTTGAAAACCATAACCAAGGCGCCATTGGCCATACACTGGGGCACCAGGCTTCAGGGCGCCACCATCCATGGCGCCATGCTTCTTGCCACAACGCCGTTATGCTTAGGGCGCCACCATGGTTCAAGGCGCCATTGTGCGCGCCGCCTTTTACTTTAATTTGAAGCCAACATCCTTAATTGAAGAAGAGCTTGAGTTTTACGCTCTGCAAGTTTGTAGGTGTGTGTAGAAAGCTTTTTCGTTGCTAGGCCTTCTCCCAAGTTCCCAATTGAGATCCATAATCCAAGGGAGTGTACATTTAAAGGCCACAACCACTAATTACATTGTCCATCTTTGCTAATTGATATTGTTGTCTCTAAACGTCAACTCTCTGATGATTTTGATTGCACAACTATCTCCTCGATTTCATGATATTAATATAAATTTAGAATCCCACAAATGGGTGGCTAATTGGTCAACTTTCAATTCTTCACATGTGAACGCCTGATCCTTTCAAATTGATGATAACATGGCTTTTCCTTTGTTAAAATTCACTAAGAGTAGCCTTACTTGAACATCAACTCCTTGAAAACCATAACCAGGGTGCTATTGGCCATACACTGGGGCGTCGCGCTTTAGGGTGCCACCATCCATGGCGCCATGCTTCTTGCAACGACGTCGTTGTGCTTAGGGCGCCACCATGGTTCAAGGCGCCATTGTTCTTACTCCAATTTGAAGCCAACGTCTTTGATTGAAAAAGAACCTGTCACCCTAAATCCTAGGAGCTCAATTGGTCAGTTATCGCCTAAGTAGATGTTCAACTGCTTAAAAAACTAACGCCCAAGACCTCCAATTTCATAGTAATGCCAACACCTTGAGCCAATTTTGTCATTTGGAAGGCCAATTGGCCTCAACCTTGCAAACCCTAGACCATCGGCCTAGATATTCAATTTAGGCCGATGTCTTCAATTGAATATAATTCTTGCTTCATTTTGCTTATGATAAAGAAATTGAACAAATTCTCTCCTTCTAAGTTATCGCTTAGTCAAATCTTGGTAAAAATAGCTTGATCATTGGCCTAAATGATAGAATTGCCAATGTCCTTGATTGAAAACCTTGCAAAAGTCAAGACCACGGAGCACCATCACCCTCCTAGGGCGCCGTTGGTGATTAATTATTAGTTGAATCACGGGCCTTGAAGCAACTTTCAGGGTGGTATGAGCTTTGAGTTCAAGAAACATGACTTTTCCTAACCCAATTCGGACTAAGGTGGTGCAAATACAATCAGAATTAGGATTTTCAAGATTAATTCTTGACCATCCAAATCACTTGTTAGACCACTTTTACTTATTTACCCTAATTAAATTGTAAATGTAGGTATAAAAAATTGTTTTATAGCTACCATTAGAAGTAGTTAAACTTGTTTCTAAAAAAAAATAGTTAAACCTGAATTTTTTTTCCGAAAAGAAATATTTTTTCCCATCTTGGAGACACAAAAATAAGGGAAAATTGAATTCTACAATTAATAGGAATTGAATCTGGTGAGGTATGTAAAATAAATTTAACTAGATATTATGACCGCGCATTCGCGTCATGTTTTTCGGTTTATGATTGGAACTGAGAATTTACAATTCTAAATAAAATTTTATCTTAGAATTCTAATGTACCCTACTCAAATAGTTATCTTTTGGACAAAGGAAATGGAATTTTACTTTGATTATAATTCAATGTTCTAAAAATTATTTATAAATTATAAATATTATTTAGAATTCTAAATATATAATAATATATATTAATTTTCTCCCAACTAATCAACTTTGGACAAATATCAGTATGAAGAAGATCCAAATATTGAACATATAGCAGTTTGTGGATAACTTTAATAGTAAGAAGATACAGATTTGAATTATATTAGAAAATAAATCAGTGGCATCATATGAAATCTTAATATATTTATATATATATATATATATTTGTTTAGGAGATTACGCTAATTGGAAATTCCATTACAATCATATATATATATAATATCCATCTATTATAAGCTCAAATATCCAATGAACAATTACAAATTCAATCCCTACACAAAATATATTAATACATAATGAGAAGTCACGATCTGCTTCTTTGACGACGGGATCTTCTCCGCTTAATTAATCTTGGTTTACAATTTGTTGATTCACCAAGTGGAACGAGAGTTTCAATGGAAATCACTGCTTCACGGGTCAGCCATGGACAAGGAAGTTCCTGTAACTTTCTCTGATTTAGGTCATACCATTGAAGAAGAGTATGTGTTTGGCTGCCTAAGTCTTCAACAAGAAGTTTGTCACCATTATTTGTATACCCTCATGGCCTCAAGAGACGAAAATAGTGCCAAGAATCTTGAAAAGAATGCAGGATGGTCCAAGACTCTTTCACCCTATAATCCTTCATTATCCACAGCTTAACAGAACGGCTGTGGCCATCGTTCATACAAAAACAAAGACATCCTCGTAGAGATGCTAGGAGTCCATGACTTGTTGCACTACGCTGCATGTTGTCGAGCAGCTCCATTTGGTGATGTTTTCGGTACCAACGTCCAACGCAATGATGAAGTCGTTGGTGGAATCCCATTCTCTAATTTCTTTAATGGAAACCCAACGTAAAGCCCCCTTAACAAAAGTACCCTTCTCACCAGGGTAGTTGCACATTTGGTATCTGATTTCTTCACCCTTTCTCCACTTGTTTACTTTCAAACTGTAAACTTTTGTTTCACTTATCAATAGATGAGAATCATATGTTCTGCCACTGTAACTCATCTGCTCAACTCTTACTACCTTGTAATAGTCGTTGATCGAGTCATAGCCTACACCATGGAAGGAGTTGAAGAATACGCTTGTAAATTTCTCATCAATTTGATCATCATCATGATCTGGTAAAAGCTTGTAATCCCCTGTTGCAATGTTCGATAACAGGATTGTCCTGTTGTCCATATCTAAGCAAATTAAACCATCACATGACCCCAAAATTTAAACAAACTCATTAGGGCTTTGTAATTCTAACGGGTGACGAATTTCTTTGAGATTGTCGAGATTGACAGAATTAAACCCCATGGAAAGGAGTTTGTTGCCTGATGATCTTTCTTTAAATATGATGTTGAAATTGTTTCCGCCGGATTGCACAGATTGATGAAGTTTGATGAAATAGGGATCGTTGATAAGGGAATGCCATTGTTTTGATACACACTTGAATTGGACAAGATTTTTGACAGTAAGATTACTCAGAACGCCGCATTCTACATCCAAGGGAATATTATTTGGTTTGACATGATTATAAGCTGCACTGCACACAAATTCGCTTAACTCAAAGTACAAGGGGAAAGGATCCTATATATGTATATATATCCTAATTAATTATCCCTCCCTAGATGGGAATTCCTATGGAAAATAGGAAATCTACTTTGATCCTAGATGGGAATTTCTATAACAAATAGGAATTTACGTTGATTCCATGTAGAACAGAGAGACAAATTATTATACCTACTATTAATTTTAGCAAGGCCCTCATTGAGCGCCACATGACGTTTTGCTTCTTTGATAAGTGTTAATTGTTAGTCTCCTAAAGCTTTGTTCATTATGTTTGTATTCATTCAATATGTAACTTTTGGTGTATTTTTAGTATGCTAAATTTCAAATGTGAATAAATTAGTTATAGTTTGGGAAAATTAAAAGTCATTCATTTCCTTTCATATGTTATTCATTGAATGTCAAAGATAATATCATAAACCGAATTAATTAGAGGGGAGAAATGAATGACTTTTTTTTTTTTTTTTACCAAAACAACTATCTCTCATTTTGACTCATAATCATTTATGTTTTGGATTCTTATATGTTTAAAAAAAAACATGAATATCTAAGATAAAACAAAATGTGATATATAACAATTAAAGAAAGATCAATGACAATAAAATGAAATACTTAAAAAACAATAGTTAGCAAAATTGACTCTCATCTTTCACAAAAAAAAAAAAATTGAATCTCATCATTTTTGATTAGTACTACATAATAACTAATGACTTTCTTTTTTTTAACTAAATTTTCTTAAAAGTACTTATAAATTCCATTTCTTAACTGAATTTTCTTAAAAGAACTTATAAAACAAAACAGTCGCACGCGAAGCGTGACCGGGAAGTTCTAGTACCTATTATTAATCTTATGAGCAAGACCCTCATTGAACGCCACATGGCGTTTTGCTTCTTTTACATGTGTTAATTGTTAGTCTGCTAAAACTTTGTCTATCATCCTTGTGTTCATTAAATAGTGAGTTTTATTATTAATATAATTCTATTAATATATTAAACCTACTATTAATCTTATGAGCAATGCCCTCATTCAGCGCCACATGGCGTTGTGTGTCTTTGACAAATGTCAATTATTAATCTCCTTTTGTTTATTATGTTTGTGGTTATTTAATATATTTATGTATTAAATGTATGTTAAATTTCAATTGATGATTTAATTATTTTGATTAGCCAACAAAATGGTTTATTTAATTTGACAGATTAATTATAGATTTCCTAATTCATTGTTTCACATCTTTTTGTTTATTTCAATACGTAGCTTCAAAGATCATTGTTTTAAGGTGTGGGGTCCACTTCTAAGTTGACAAAGCATAGATAAACAACAAATAAATTAGAAGAACACATGGACCCATTAAATAAGTACAGATACCAAACAATACAAAATGCAATGAAATATTAGATTCAAAGGAAAATACAAGCACCAAAAAGAATATAAATAGACAATAGTTTTCAGAACAAAACTCACAAGACTAAAGGGAAAAACAAAAGTGAACAAGAAAGGAGATGTTTATTGGAGTGTAGACCGTCCTATACCGGATGATGTATCCCGCTATCCAAGGCACTATTTATTGAGTTTTATGCAGAGGAGAACTTTGATCAAATGGCAAACAACAACACCTTCCTTGCAGGTATATAAAATAAAGATCGAATAATAAGAGATTGGTTTTAGAATTTTATTGACCATAAAAACTTACGTAGTTTAATAATGCAGATGTTGGCATGGTCATGATGACCATCACTAAGGAAGTCTCTGTTGAGCACCCAAGATGATAGGATGTTGAGGAAAAGGAGACTCACCATTGGATCTCTGTTGTAAGCTTTCATTTCAACTTTAAATTTAAACACGTGTGAAAATTCTTCTGATTCTTAAACTGAATTAATACGACGTATGAATTTAATGGCCAATGAAAGAAAGATTCCAATCACTCTATGGGAAGAACGCCTGGATATGATCAATGTCCCCCAGCTGCTGTCTATGATCCAAAGCCTGTTATGATTTTCGCTGGTATGGTTGTCAAACAAGTCGATGACTACATCACCCTGACTTCCTGCTCTACAACCAAATTGTATGTCAATTTGGAAATTGATGAAACTGCAATGGTGCAAGCTATGTGAGTGAGGCAGAACTATAAAATATAAAAAATTATAATTGATTTCTTAAACAAATTTCTTTAGAATAACATCTAAATTAGATTTGTTAAAATAATTTTCCTGACAAAACTTATCAAATAGTGTAATTGCTTTTCTTAAAAATTTTTTTTCTTAAAACCACTTATAAAATAAATTTTCTTAAAATTACAACTAAATTCGATTTCTTGAAAGGGTTTTCTTAACAAACCTTATCAAATAAAACACCCGCACGCGGAGCACGGTTTTGTCCAACTAATTATTATTAATTCTATTGTTTATTCAATTGAAAACTTGCGATTTTTTTAAAAAATATAGGAAACTTGCTTGTGCAATGTATTAGGCTATGGGAAGCTAACTCTTAAAATTCTACAAAAGCAAAAAAAAAAAATTAGAAGAACAGATGAACCTATTAAATAAGCACACATACCAAATAATACAAAATACAATGAACTATTGGATTTAAAGGAAAATACAAGCACCAAAATGACTATAAATAGATAATAGTTTCATAACAAAACTCATAAATGGAAAAAAGCGAAAAAGGAAGGAATGATGGTGGAAACTTATATACACATCACTTGTCATTAAAAAAAAACGTATATAATTGGTTTTCGAAAAATAAAATATAATTACTTTCTTAAGCAAATTTTCTCAAAATAACATCTAAATTAGATTTCTTAAAAGAGTTTTCTTAACTAAACTTATAATATAAACCACCCGCACGCGAAGCGCGGACTGTGGAACTAGTTTAGTAGTATTTTCATATCATTATTACTAGTTCAATTTAGATTAATTAATTGGCAATGGGGTTATTAGTTTTTCCTTTTTTTTCAAAACAAAAAACATATAAATTTTTTTGTTTTGATATGCTATTTAATGTAATTTAAAGGTTGCAATGCATCTGCTAGTTATTATTCACTTTGATTTTTTAAGGGTATTATTAAATACCGCCCCTTTTTACTAGCTACCGCCCCCCCTTGAATTATTTTACCATTTGCTTTATTTTCCTTCAAACTGCAAACTTTTCAATTCTCTCAACCTTCAAACTTTCAAAACTCAATCATTCAAGTAAAACAACATCAAAACTCATGATCCATGGCCAAAATAACTAATAATTCAAGTAATAATAATGACTAATTATTAATTTTAAAAAAGAGCCAAAATAGGCGGGTCGTGACCGGATCGCGACCTGAGCATGGTCCGGTCCCGACCGAATCGCGACCTGACCATGGTCCGGTTGCGACCCGCGTGCGAGTAGACCATGGTCAAGTCGTCGTGACTGAGCCATGACCCCGGGCCATGGTTTAGTCGCGATCGGATCGCAACCTCACCATGGTCCGATCGCGACCGTATCGCGACTTGACCATGGGCTGGTCGCGCGCGTGTCGCGACCGTGCCATGGTCAGGTCGTGATTCGGTCACGGCTGAGCCATGGCTATGTCGCGATCGTCGCGCGACCAGGCTGGTTTTTAGCTTTTTTTTTTCTTTTCATCTTTGATTTTTAATTTTCCTTTAATTTCTTTTTTGTCCTTTAATAATGTTACTTGTCCCATTTCGTGTAATTAATCGGTTTGGGTCATATTCTTCTTCTTCTATATATATACTTTCTAAAATTCTCAGGTTTTCTTAGCTTTTTATTACAAAGCTGTTCGATTTTTTTTTTCCACGTACCCATCCCATAGTTAATTAAGCCACAATAGGCATGGATTTGAAAGTTTGAAGGTTGAGAGAATTTGAGAGAATTAGAAAGTTTGAAGTTTGAAGGAAAATAAAGTCAAGGACAAAATAATCCAACAGGGGGGCGGTGACTAGTAATAGGGGCGCTGTCTAGCAATCCAGTTTTTGAGCTTGTTTGGCATCGTTTCTGTTTCCTGTTTTCTATTGCTAATTTTTTGTTTTTGGAAACAAAATAGTGAAAACATATTTGGCAGGTTGTTTCCATTTTCAAAAATTTTGGAAACAGAAGCAGTGTTTTGGAAAAAAGTGGAAGCAATAATTTTGTGTTTTCATGTTTTTCCAAAACACTTCCAAAACACAGAAGCACAATGATGAACAGTAACTCACATGCTTTTTAACCATTTTTTTTTACTTTTTTATTTAAAAGCATACAATCAAATTGTATATCCAAACATGTTTTTGTTTTCAAAAATTGACAGCGCAATAAAAACAAAACGAAAACGAAACAAAAACAAAAAACAAAAAAACGAAAACGATGCCAAACCACCCTTAATTGTCAATATTGGCCAAAATTGCTATAATAATGATATAAGATATCAAAATCATCAATTTGAGTACTATTTTTCATTAAATTCCATACGACTATTGTCAATCGATAACTGTTAATCAGAGTCTAGCTAGGGAAATAATGGATTTGGATCAACATTAGAACTTATTTAATCCTACTGAAAATTTAGGTGAAATCAAGTTGACCCTTATACCCCAAAATTCCAGAAGTACTAATAATTTTTCAACGAAGGCAAGAAATAGATGGTAGCTTAGAATCCATGAAGGAGTGTAGAAGAAAAAACTTGATCCTACAGGAAATTTAAGTGAACCCTAATTGACCCTTATCCCCCAACGTTCCAGAATTACATATTCCTTGAACAAAGCTTACAGGCAATAAGAGAGACGTTAACTTAATTAGTTTACATGGAAGGAGAGTGCATGCCATTGATAGCCACTTCCACCACTACCATGATTCATAGCATTTCATAATTGTTTCAGTAATAACAGGAAAATGAATGATGAATCAATTGAGCTACCATCATCTAGAAAAGTAAGTAGTTAGCATAAACAACCCACTTTGATTTCCTAATGCAAATTCAATTCCAAATGGTGCATAACTGCAAATGCAGCTGCATATATACATTGCATCTAACACTAACAACTCCATGTTCAACATATGAATCAGAATCAGACAAACTTGGGACCAAATAAAGAACAACATATATCATGTAATTGAATAGAAGTAATGTAATCAAGAAAAAGAGCTCCTTGAATGATTCTTTAATTCTTTACCATTACAATCACAGTTTCAGCATAACACTGAATACAGTGTTCAAGGGTTGGAGTTGTTGGATACAAGGCAGGATATTTCACTCCTCTGTCCACTAAATTTGATTGGATTATACAGAATTCTGATCTGTCTCTGATAAAACACTTTAACCACAGAAAAGAATTTCACTCCTCAGCTATCCTAAAAAGTTCTCATGTCCTCAAAAAGCTAAGCCAATTCAGAGTACTTCAGGCTATTATAAGATTGGAGGCTGCAGATTTTGAACCTTGTTTTGCAGCATCAACTGACAAAAACACACAGAGCAAAACCCATTAGATTGGAATTGATCTATATATATATATATACATAAAATAAAGGGAAAAAAAACACTGTACTTCAAAGAGCAGATTCATCTGGCAACAGGCCCTTGTTGGGTTACATTATCTGGCAGCAAACATATGAACATACAGAAAAGAAAATGAAACCCAATAATTTTCCAATTCCAGCAGAAAAGACAAAAAAAGAGATTACCAGTTGGAGGAGAAGGGGCTTCGCCATAGATGGCTTTGAGGTTAGCGAGAGGGACAAGAGGGGAATCAGAGGCGGCGGCTTCAGCGTAGAGTTGCTGCTTCGAATCCCAGATGATTTTTTTCATAGCCTTGTTGGTTTTGGTCAATGATTCTTTCTGGGCTTCCAGGGCTTCTATATCCTTTTGCTGATTCAAAGATCGAATTCCTAGCACCGCGAACGACCCCACCAAGCAAACGTCGACCACCACGTTGCTATTCACTGCTCTGGTTGCCAGACCCACCAACTTGTTCGCCACCTCCATCGTCTTCTTGCTGCTTTAAATTCTTGTGGGGTTTTCAGTTCAGGGTTTTTGTGTGGAAATGAAAGAATTGGAAATGGAAGTTCGCAACAATAGGGTTTGGGCCTTGTCCGGGCCTGATCCTGGGCCTGGGCTTGGCACTAGTGTAGCTTCCAGGGCAAGCCGGTGGAAAACATTTTGACGGCTACGATTCTACTAAAAAGAATTCGCACCTTCAGTACCGTTGGATCTCTATTCTCTACCATTCAGCTCCAGCCAGAGCGTTTGTTTCACGCGCATCAAAAGGCGGGATTTTTCTGGCTTAAATGGGAGGCACGCCTTTCTCGTCTTTTCAATTTCTTCACTTCTCCAAAGATTTTCAGATCACAATTTTCCTTCCCTTTTCTTTTTCCTTATCAATTTTGTTTCAGCGAATGTTAACAAAATAACCCCTGAAAGTCTGAAAACCCTCACTCCTCCGTTCCACTTCCACTACCAAACTATTTTTTTTTCTCTCTTCGTTTTTCTTCCTCCTAAGCAATCCTCTCTCTTCCTTTGTTGATGGCCAAAGAAAGAAAAAGCAATCCTCTCTCAGCAATGGACGAGTCGGCATTGGAACTCATCTCTATTGGTACCAAACTCGGCCAACTCACTCGCCCTAACAAAGATGCCCTCGTCAAATCTTTCCGTGTAAGTTAACCGCTCTCTCGTTGAAAAAGGAAAAGTGAATGGTCTCAAGCAAATCGCTCGGACTGGCGATTAGTTTAAAAAACCACTGAAAATTAACTGGTTCGCAGCGAATGGTTTGGTTAAATATTTTCTTATGAAGTTAATTACGTTGTTTTTCACATCTTCGCGAACTTAAGAACGCCATTTTATAGTATTAATTAATTATCGGTGTTTAATGAGTAAAAGTTAAGTAAAATGACCAGTGTACATTGTGCAAGTGTTGAGTTGCGTTTTTACATTTTATCGAACATTTAGTGTGCATTTGGCCGTATAAGTAAGAGTCTATTATGCAGGTTAATTTTATTTTTGTTATCTTAGAGTTTCTCTGCTGGAATTTGATTTGAATGAGGAAATACCTTTTTATGTGATTCTTCTGTCTGGATTGGTGTTTCTCTTTGCAGCAAGCTGTGACTGCATTGTCGCAAATAGAGCAGCCTTCAGTTGCTTTGACACAAGCAGAAGATATGAAAAAATTGGAAGATGCCACAAAGTCTTTGAGGGATTTTATTGTTGAGAATGACCTATCTAACCACACCGATAAAGATGTTAGACTTTTGGTGGCCATTTGTGTCAGTGAAATTTTTCGAATCCTGGCACCTGATCCCCCTTTTGGAGATGAATATCTCAGGGTAACTTTTTTTCTTTTTTTGGTTTTGAAATTACATGTTTTAGTTTTGTCTGTCATTTTTGTTTTTTTTTTTTTTTTAATATTATTCAAAATTATGGACTCTTTCGTCTCAGGACATTTTTAAACTGCTTCTTAGTATGTTCATGGAGCTTGCTGATACTACAAGCACGTTCTTCTCGAAGAGGGTTAAAGTACTAGAGACTATTGCTCGATGTAAATGTTGCGTGATAATGCTGGATATTGGCTGTGGTGATTTGATTCTTGAAATGTTTAATATCTTTTTCTCAGTTGTGAGGTCAGTTCCTCTTTAAGTTTAACTTAGCAAATTCTTTGATATTGTGCCTTTACTTAACTTAATCCTTCTTTTCCATATGCTCTTTCTATACAAGATTAACTTAAAACGGCTATTTGCCTATCTCTGAATCGACATTTACCTTAGCTAAAGTTTACCATTTTTTGTCCTAATCATCTAAGGTAAACATGCTTGATGCTCGATAGAGATTTTTATTGCTGTTATCTCTCAAGATTTACTATTAAATTTTTCATGTACAACCCAGGGTTTAATAACTTGTATAGGAGTTGAGTCTGTTAAATTTTTTGTTGTAGCTTTGAGTTTTATGTCTTCATGACTTTATCTTCTCCTTGTTGTGAGGCTTTTCATACTATGATGAATATATATAGCCACCATAGTTTCATGAAACCCTCTCTATGTAATGCTTCCTTATTCTTCTTTTTCATTAGCCTTTTTGTACATGCTTTGATTGTAACAACTTTATCTTGTTGAAATCTCCAGAGATCACCATCAGCAGAGTTTAATCAATGATATTTTGTCTATAATGACTCATATTCTAATTCTAAATGAGAATGTATCTGACCAGCTGGTGGAGGTACTTCTGCGGAATCTTATACAGGAGAATAAGGTGAGTGTTGGCAGCCATTGTTTTTTACTTGTGTTTTCAAGTGAGATGGTTCTTAATTTGTGTTTTTAGAGAATTTATAGCCAAAAAGGGGTTTGCTGTTGGGGGAGACAAAATGTGCTGATGTTAATTTAATTGTTATTATATACTATTCTACTCCATGATTTAGGCCTTTGATGTATCCTGGATGCCTTCTCATTTAAGGAAGAATTATGTAATCTTTTGCCCTTGACTATGTAATCTGTTAAATATAGGATTTGTGGGTGCAGAGTCACTAGGTTTACGTTGTTAGGTGTACACACTCGCCAGATTTTAAGAAGTGGTCGTTGCTTATGTTTGCCATTTTCCTGCATATCCTTCGAAGTTGGGGTTGTAATTTCTTTTAAGATTTTGGTTTAGAAGGAATTCCTAGGATTTGAAATATTGTTTATAAAATGGCGGTACTGTGTCTTTCTTTCCTGCAATGCTTCATTGGATTTGTTTGTGATTGGTGGTGCATTTTCACAATAGTCCTTATTCAGAATGTGGTGCCTTTCAAGTTTAAAGTCATGATACATGGTGACTTAAGAAGACCACTTCAGTTATTGGTTTGGAATTCATATAGAGTACTGAAAATTTTCGTTTGATTTTCAGTACCTAGTTGTGCAACAAGATTGTGGACCATGTATTATTGTTTCAGACTAATACCATATGCAATCGATTTCCCGCATTTCAGAAGGCTGATTGTTTGGATTGGTATCTTATAAGTTTATATGAAGGAGGAGAAAAACTTGAATAATCATTTATGTGTGTTGTACAGGGTGCAACTTATGCTGCTTCTCGGTTGGCTGCCTCTGTCATCCAAAGTTGTGAAGAAAAGCTTCATCCCTTTATTCGCCGATTTTTAGCATCTTGGTCCTTCGATAGAGATGCTATAGGGTGTGAGCTTAAAGAATTCTATCATGAAATTGTGTTAAAAATATGTCACTGTGCTCCTGAGATGTTTAATGCCTTCATCCCCACCTTGATGCAAGAATTAATGGTATTAATTGATCTGGTTTACTTATTATTCATATTATCTTGTACCTTTTTTTCCCTAAAAAGTGTTTCTTATGCTCTAATTTATTTAGATTCCGTATGTAATTGTTGTTGAAGTAACTCTGTATCTTTATCTACAGACTGATCAGGTTGATGTCCGATTAAAAGCTGTTAATTTAATTGGAAAACTTCTTCTACAGTCTGAGTACCGCATTGCACAAAGATATCATGCTCTTTTTCTAGAGTTCTTGAAAAGATTTTCTGACAAATCTTCAGAGGTTAGAGTTGCTGCTCTACAATGTGCTGAAGCATGTTGCTTGGCCAATCCCTTGGGGAAAAGATCCCAAGAGCTTCTCGGTGAGCAATAACATATCAAAAGTTATCTGGTTATCGTTCATGTATCTTTGTTCAGTCTACAGAATCTAAGTAACAATTTTCTGTCTTTGATATGTGAATCCCACAGCTGCCGTTGAAGATCGGCTGTTGGACTTCAATGATAAAGTGAGAATGCAGGCAGTCACTGTTGCCTGTGATCTTGCCCGGTCTAACCTTAAAGATACTTCTTCCAAATTAATATATGAGGTTACAGAAAGGCTTAGGGATAAGAAGGTATTCTTGTTTTATGGTGTTTTTGCAATCAGCATTTGTTTAAAGTATACCACTCAAATTTTATATAATTATATTATTTTTGTAATTTCATTTTATTGCAGCTTCCTGTTAGAAAGAAAGCCTTGCAAAAATTGATGGAAGTATATCGAGAGTATTGTAACCAGTGTGCAGAAGGCCGCATCACAATGCGTGATGACTTTGAGCAGATTCCATGCAAAGTCTTGATGCTTTGCTATGATAAAGATTGCAAAGCATTCAGGTATGCTTAGTTGCACTTAATTGGGCTAAGAGTACCAAAAGTGGTCTCTTATGGTGTCAAATTTTAATGTTCAGGTCCCAAAACATAGAACTTGTTATGGCAGAGGAGTTATTTCCAGTTCTTCTTCCAGTTGAAGAGAGGGCAAGACACTGGATCCATTTGGTTTCTCTTTTTAGCCCTTTACATGTGAAGGCCTTGAGTGCTATTTTATCTCAGAAACGCAGGTATATCTACAAAATTGCTTCTTGAATGAAGGTGATTTTGTGTTATTACGATCTCCTTATGTTTTCAGGTTTCAAACTGAAATGCGGAAGTATTTGGCTATACGAAAAGGGAAGGTACAGTGCTTGATTAGTTCTTTAAAGGTCATGTAATGTTTACTGGAAGACTTATTGGGTCAGCTCTCCTCCTATTCTTGCTAAGTGATAGATACCTGCATACGAGTTGATAATTGTATTTATAATGCAATTATTACCTATTCAAATATTACTGTGGCATGCATTTCTTTGGTGTGATTAATGTTGCAACAAGCACTGGTTTGGCTTTGTGCCGTGCATTTCTTTTCTTGTAATTCATGCACACAGCACAAGATTTTATAGCAACAAACATACACATCCAATCCTACACACCGAATTATTCAGAAAGTTCTTACAAGTGTGATTTCCATTTAATTTCCCTCTCCGTACATCATTAGAAGTGTGGTATATTTTATGGTGTGCGTGTCAAGTCATGTTCTTTACTGTTTGTGGGTTTGATTAATTAGAGTCAATAAATATTTATTGCAGGAGAAATGTCCAGATGATATGCAGAATAAATTGAAGAGTTCTTTTGTGAAGATGTCTGCTTCATTTACAGATCCGTCCAAAGCTGAAGAGTGGTTTCATAAGTTGAGTCAGATGAAAGACAACAGCATTTTCACATCACTGGGTCTGTTGCTGGATGAAGTGACACTTAAGAAGGCTGTGGCTATAAGAGTGCGTTATTTACTCATCCTTTTTGCTTTGACTTTATTCAAAGATGCCACGTATGAGCGTGTGCTTTCTTTTAGTACTTTTGCATCATTTGCATGGTGTCCTAAAGGTCATCAGGTTTGGTATACATGTCCTTGTTTCTATTAGTTTTCCTATTGAACTTGTCCTGATTTGCTTTATCAGAGAAAAAAAAGAAGCTTTCTTGAGCTTCAATAATGATTGCATCTTGTTATTAGCATAGGCCAAGTAACACATCAAGCATGAGCTCTCGTGTTTATATGTTCACATCTTAAAAGATATATTGGAGTGGCTAATGGTAAAGAGACTCTCAGGTTTTAACTCCATGGCAGATATTTGTTTCATTAATTTTACTAACAGTAAGGAAAGTGCTTGACTTGCTGCTTCGACTTTAGCATATTGGTATGCAGTACCATAGGAAATTGCTTGACTCGCTGCTTCAACTTTAGCATATTGGTATGCAGTCTGTGTCAAATAAGATTTCAAATTCCTTATAAGAAACCTTTTTTTAAGAAATTTGATTAGTTTTGTTGGTAATGTGTTTAATTTTTGTATGATCAGTTGTTAATAAGTGATCATTTGTCATTTAAAGCTAAAGGCCTCTAAACATTTCCTATTTTATGTGCACAGCCCGATTGGCTAATTCTTAGTTTGGTGATACCCTTCCATCTCTGACCTAGACTGCCTACCTTTTTGATCACAAATCTATCTGCCTTAGTTAGCAGGGAAACCTTTTTTATATTATGCCAACTATGCAGGGAAACCCACTTTCTCATTATGTGTCCTAGAGGGTAGTGGAGATGTTCTGTCTTATTAGTGGAATTGTTTACTGGTGGGTTGTCCATCCTTACTGAGAGATCTCTTGCATTAAGGTTGAACTGGAAAAGTGCTAGAGACAGTAAGAACCAGCTGACCAATATATTGGAAACTCAACATGTAAAGTATATTAAATTGTGAAGGATCCTTTCTGTTTGGTGTCCTAATTATATGCAGTTAAAGAAACCTATATTGATGCAATGTGTAACATTATTAAAATGGAAGGCACAGACTTGATTTTGCTCATCGTTTTTTCATTTTTTGTTTTTGGCACCGTAATTTGAATAACAACTATTAAAGTAGAAGCGTGGGATTTATATTAACCCATTCAAAGTTTAACCATCAATAGTTTCGAGTCTTATGTGTTAGGTTCTGCTTCACTATTGCATATGATTTCTTATGACATAGTTTTACCTTTGTTAAACATTTAATATGTTATTCTGGCTTGTTTCCCCTTTGTGTATTCCTTGATTTTTTGTATCTTCTCTATAAGTTACAGAGATATTACAACTCTTTTTTTTCAGGATGAATTCCTTAAAGGGATAGGAGATAAAGATCCACTCTTTAAGTTTTTGCAGTTGCTCTCCTCAAAATGCTCATTTAATATCTTTGACTCAGAGCATGTTTGTTGCATTCTCAATCTTATTTCCACCAATGGGTTGGGAAACAAGAATTTCGAGGCTTTTTCTATTGAACTACTCCTGGTAAGAGCAATAATTTCTCTTTCAATTTCAATAGTGATTTTTTTTCCTTTCATTCTAAAATGAGATCTGCACTCCAAACTTAGAAGGTTGGGACTCATTTTCTAGTTTGTGCAGAAGTGTATCATTTGATCGAAATGTGTGATGCAGAAGAAACCCTACTGTTTAAATGCACTTTCTCTGTGTTAAGAAAGTTTGATGTGTAGAAAACTAGTCTCCCCATTGTAGAGAAATGCTCATATAGTTTCACAAGGCTCTTTGTTTCTCTTCAGTAGATTTTTACTAGATACATATGTGATGCACATCTCTTAGGCAAAAGATGAGCCTCAACCATTGAAGGGCATCATACTCTATGGTGCTTAACACCAATGGTTTAGAGATGGAAATGAGTCAAGCAATATGTGAGTCGTCTCATGCTCATCTGCTAAATACTGGTGGCTTATCTTGCTTGGTTGAACATATAAATTGAGCTTGCTTGTTGTTTAAATGAGCTTGGTAGTAAGTGACAATTTTATTATTTAAGTATATCATCGTATCTCAAAATCTGCGCATGAGCTTTTACCTTAGGACATGAACTTGAGTTTTAGGCACTTACACTGTGCCATTGCTAATAAAATCTCTGGCATTTCTTGTTATGACTCTATCAATACACTTGCACTCATAATATTTGGTAGACATGATCAAAGACTGTGTATGGACAAGAGCATGAGCTATGTCCATGAAAGAAAAGGAGAAATTTTACTATAATACTTACTAAGGGGAAATATAGATGAAGACTATCAAAATTTGGAGAGCAGTGTCATGATAGAAAGTTAATTTCTTATTTTATTTATATTGAATTTAAGTTTATGGTTGCCTTTTATTAGTAGTGGTATTTTTTTTGTAATTTAAAAAATATGTCCTGCATTTAGTGATTTTATTTCACTCACTTTCACATGATATATAGGTAATCATCAGCAATTTCCCAATGCTCATGAGGAGTTCAGAACTGCAATTTCTCCTTTTGTTTGAAGAGAAATATCTGATTCATGATAAGATCTTTCAGATTTTATCGAAAGCAGGACCCCATATCTCTGACAAATTCAGGTAATTTCTGCATTCTTTTTCAGTACTTGGAACTTGATATTCGAGTTATGACTGGATGGATCTGAACTTGACAACCTTTAAGCCTAAGAATTCTTGAGTTTTAGATAAAATTATATTCAATTTTCTGCAATCTGAAATAGCAGTACCATATATTTAAAATTTCATTTAATGCTCAACACAGTCAGGTTTGTGTCAAAACTAGTTTGGGAGTAGCAAGTTTCTTGAGTTTTTGTTGTTTTTGCATTATAATCATTGTTAAAATGGTCTTGTTAGGTTTTAAGCAATCTTTTGTTTTAATTCGTATCAACACTGTTCATATGCAGTGACTTTTACCCCCACTTGAAGAAGATATGTCTTGAGGGAACTCGAACTCAATCAAAATATGCTGTTTCTGCAATTGCTTCACTAATAGATGTGTCTAAGAAATATGTTTTTTCAGAATTATGTGAGGTGTGCTTATCTCAACTTTCTTCTTTTAGATATTATCTCAACCTTTTTTCTTTTAATTAGCATTTTCCATATAAGTCAAGAAAATAGAAAATCTTTACATAAAAGTTGTAAAAAGGTGATGCATGCCTGGCGCGGCAAGTGAGAAAGTGTTGCAATGTAGGCAGAAGATTTTAAATATGGGATCCTTCATAAACCTAAGAACATTAAACATTTGTCCTCAATCTTTTATTTCTTAATTGCTAGATCATTTTATTTTATCAGTAAGCTTTATTGGATTTTAAGTTACATGCTGTTGATTATTTGATTTAATGCTTTTGTTGTCTTTTAAGTACACTAAAAGTCAAAAGGGAAGGTGAATTATTACTTCGAAGTTACATCTGAAGTCCCTCACTTTCATTTATCCAAAAAAAAAAAAAGAAAGAAAAAGAAGTCCCTCATTTCTTCATTTTCCTACGTTGTTTAGCATCCTTTAAATCACATTTATAAGGCCATTTTATTCAATTCAGTGATACATGTTTAGAACTGGTCTTGAATTAGGTTTCTCTCACTCCTAACCATAGCATTCAACAGTAGTCCAAACTCAGAATTGGTAATTTGGTTTGTAGTTATGTAATTTATTTGCCAATAATGTTTCTGGAGGGTTGACTGTGGTAATATTTCTGAAAGGGAAAAAAGAAAGATAAAAATTGAGTAATATGAACTATATGTTTCCAAATTTACAAACCATGAAAGAAAAAGAAGAGGTACATTGGCAAAGCACTGATTGATGCTTGATTTAGGGCCCTTTAGATGGCCATGCCAACAATTTATCTTTTCATGTTCAGGAACTTGTGGACTCTCTACGTAGAGGGCAGAATATTGCAACTGTTTTGCAGTCTTTGGGCTGCATTGCGCAATATTCAGTTTCGACTTTTGAAGACCATGATAGGGAAATCACACAGCTTGTTCATCAAGAGATTTTTCAGGTAAATAATTTCTGCTTGCCTCTTGTCTTCCTAGTGGATGTAGCACCTTTTATCCTTTGGGTAATTCTTATGCAACTAATTTGGAATCTGTGAAGGCAAAGTCATTGGATGATCATTCTGTTGTTGCGGATAGCTCTGGGTGTACTGTTTCATGCAAATTAAAGGTTAGTTTTGGAAGAGGGAACTTTCCTATCAATTATTCATTAACAATATTTATGTTGGTTTCTTTTACAGTGGAGTTTATGTTTTAATAATTACTGTCTAGATTTTATAATTTTTTTTTTACCAAAATCTAGATTTTAAAAATTTAAGTGCTGATATATTGGCATAAACTGATTAGGTAAGAATAAAAGGAAATTCAGTAAAATGATGGATTAACTGATAGCAAGTTAGATTCAGTGTGATCTTGATTTGTGATGGTTTTAT
The DNA here is from genome assembly GCA_001974825.2 of Corchorus olitorius. NCBI lineage: Eukaryota > Viridiplantae > Streptophyta > Magnoliopsida > Malvales > Malvaceae > Corchorus > Corchorus olitorius. The sequence continues at coordinate 24,939 of AWUE01022933.1, read as the reverse complement.
CAAAAACTTCTCTGATCCCTTAATTCCTAAATGTTTTGTACAGATAAGCTGATATTTATGTTCTCCTTATTGAGAAAGGACCAACAAACTGCAGAAATAAATTGTTATTGCTTCAGTTAACCTATATATTTTAAGCTGTAGGTGCTCTGATCAAATTTGTTATATTTTGAGGAGAAAGCTAATCTGTCAGGTGCACAGGCTGCGATTGCATTACCTACCTGCAACCAGAATTCAACCTACAATGACAAGAAAAGATAGTTTTTTTAGTAGGATGGTGCTCTAAAATTTGTAGTACCACAACTCTTTATGTTTAAAAAGAGAATTTTTTACGTGGGCTCTATGTTTTACTTGATCTGAGGACATATCTTTCTTTTTATTCTCTATTTTGTCTGTGCAGTTCAACATCGTAATGGAAAAACATGAAATTAAGTAGTATTGGGTTCAAGCGCCATTATCTAATGCAACAATGATGTGATGGTCTTAGAGCACTGCTTTAGATGTTAGAAATCTCATTTCACTGGCTTTTTTTTTGGCTGATATAGTCTTACTATCCTTTGCAGATTTATGGACTCAAGATGCTTGTCAAGAGTTTTTTACCACATCAAGGATCTCAGGTCAATAGACAAATTAATCCATTGTTAAGCATTTTACTGAAGATGCTCCAGAAAGGTGACATGTTTGATAATTACATCTCATGGTATGCATCCTAAAACATGTAGATTTTCTTTTTCAATGCCTCCATGTGGAAATGCTTATTGGTTTCAAGCTTCATACTTCTTTAGCCAAGTTGTTAGTTGTAGATGGCTACTCTATGATTAATAAGTCCCTCTTTAGAGATGAATTTTGTGACTATTACTGAGTTTCTGTCCCAATCAATTATAAATTGGAACTAAAATTATAATAAGCAGATCTAGGATTTAGTGGTTTAGGGAATGAGGGAGAAAAGAATTCGACCTTGAGAGAAAGAAGACCACTGTCTATGTTAAATACTGATTATGGACTTAGAGTGGAAATAAAAAATAATAATAAATAAAATTGAGAGACTGGAAATGTATTTAAGCTTTTAGAGGGAGGTGGGTCCTGTCAATGATGAGGTGGGATAGAGTGCTCTTTTGGGTCTATAACATGTGGTGGTTAACTGGGAGGAAGATTAATACTTTTTTAAATGAAGGGCTATAAACCGTAGCTGGACACTCTATGTTACAATTAGCATAGCAGTAAAAAATCTATGATTGATCCATTAGAGTTTAACTTGGTCAACAACCTCTAAATGAGACTCTTGCATGGGTGTGTAAATGAATATATAAGGAGTTGTACATGATTTATGAACAAGCCAGTTCACAAACATTAATGCACCAGAGCTTACGTATCTGTAATCTTGGCTCCTTGTTGAAAAGTCTTGAAATGCTATTTTAATTTGTTTATTTGTCTGAATAAACCAACATAAACTATTGCCTATGCCAAGATTGCTGATGAGCTATACAATACAATGCATTGATTTATATACACCTCTCTTGGCTTTTTCAAGGAGATGGTGGATGACCTATTGCCTATTGGATACGTTTCAGTTGTGAAGAAGCTAATCACATTTATCTACTGCTTATAAACCTTCTAGAGGTTTTTGTATTGAAATCTTCTAGTATTTTTCTTTTGGTATTACACATGGAGATCCATTGGGCCTTGGGAAAAAGGAGGTAGCCCTCTCTATCTCATAACCCCACCCCCTTGCCAAGATTTGAACTTGAGATCTCTAATGAGGAGTCTTGAATTAATACTAATATTTGACCATGATTATGAGGATATTCAATGACCATTGTGCATGTAAGCAGTGGTTTTCTTTTGAAGTTGTCGTAACTTCTCCTTCACTGTCCTTAACTTTTGAGATATTAGCATAACATGTAGAAATGAAGATTAGCTATCTATCCATAATACAGCAGGCGATTTCAGAGTAGCAAACTGCCGCCATGGTTATAGGGTGTTGTCTTTGTTTTCAGAGACATATTGGCAACCTTTTTTGTTGATATGCTGTGCTTTTATGCTGTACTGCAGTGCAGGAGACAAGCCTTTTATCAGATTGGCTGCTGCAAAATCTCTTCTCCGGCTTTCTAGGAGATGGGACCTACATATTTCTCCTGATATTTTTCGCTCCACAGTTTTGGTTGCAAAGGTTAGTTTTGATCTAGGCATGGTCAATGGAATAGTAGTGATACTGTAAAAGATTTTATAGAAGCAAATTTTTCAACTTGTAAATATTGATTCGCAACTTAGCAATTTCAATTTTAAGGACTCCTCAGATTTCCTAATCTAAACATGTGAAATATGCCCGTAGATTTAAGTCTTTCTATATAGTGCTGAAAGATAAGAATGCTATGATGCAGTCCGAAGACTTTTGCGCTGCTGCTGAAGGAATTGAACTAGTAGCATTTTCCTATCTTGTCATCATTAATTTCACTCATCCTCTAGATGAAATGCATTGTTGATTTAGCTGTCTGCTTGTAGTGGTTATTCCATTGCCTGGAAAGCTTGAAAGTCTGTCATTCGCTTTTGCTGTTTCTTCCTTATAGCTCAGATTTGGTTACTCATCATTTATATCTTTTTATTTCTGTTAATTCTTTTTTTTTTAATTGTTCTTGTCGTTTTCCAGGATCCTTTGTCTTCTGTCAGGAGATCTTTTCTTGATAAAATACACAAGCTGTTGAAGGAGCGTGCTATACCTCTAAGATATGCTTGTGCTTTCACTCTTGCTGCTTCTGATTGCCTCAGGGATCTACAGCGTGATGTATGTGCTTAGTTTTGTGCATATATCCTGTAAATGTAAAATTTATATCTTCTTTTTACTAAAAAATACCAGCCCATTTCTTCTTTTAGTCATTTGAATACATGGTGGAATTTATCAAGGAGTACAATAGAGAAGCTCAAGTACGCCAGAAATCCATGGTGAAGGGGTCAGTGGATTACCCAGCATATGTAGTGGTATTCTTGATCCATGTTCTAGCGCATGATACAGGCTTCCCATCTGAAGATTGTCAGGATGAAGCAATATATGCTCAATTTTGCCGGTAAACGTTATATCCAAAAGTCAATCTTTTGAATGTTGGAGTTCCTAAATGTGGATTTATTTTCAATTTTGGTGAGGTTAGTGTTTTATTCATTTTGCAGCCCACTTCTTTCCTTCTTTCACGCAACATTCAGCTCTAGTGTCGTTGGTGGTGATTCTGATCTTGCTTACGATGCTGTCTTATATTTAAATTATATATTTCGTGCTATTAAAAGAGCTAAGGATGCTATTGATGCTCGGATAACTCCTGTGAGTTTTTTAATTTTTTCTTTTAGAGATTTTTGTTGGATTGATAATGAATGCAACATCGATACATGAATAGTCCTTTTGTAAATGAGGTGATTTCTTACAATGCAGAGGCTGCACTTTCTGGCTGACATTGGAATATCTGGTCTAAATTTATTAAATCAAAATGGCACATCCTCTTCACGCACGTTAAATACGATTTTTCTTCCATCATCGTTATATAAAATAGCTCCAATGGGAGGCGACGAGGCAAGTTATCAATATATTTGTTGTATGCATGTAAAATGTTGTACCATAACTCTGATTTAGTTGTTGTGTGCACTGCAGGCTAATTTAGAATTTCTTCCTCAAAGTTTTGTTAAGAAGGTTGTTGACATTCTTATGCCACGGGGCTCTCAGGTGTGTATGAAGTTGTTGATCATATGATTGACATGATTAGTATTTTGATGAATTTAATATTTTTGAATGTCATCCATGTGTGCGTGTCTGCACAACATCACACGTTCACAGAATTGGAGTTTGTTAATTGCATCTTACGTTTCAGCCAGTTGGCTCTGTTAATAAACGTGGACGAAAGAATCATGAGGATGGTGCTGTATCAGGCAAGCAATTTGATTTCTCAACTTTTGCGGCACTTGAAAAAAATAACGAATCCACAAGGCAGGAAATCAGTTTGGGACATAGGCAAACATGTGCTGTTTCTCCAAATGCACCAGGATCCGTTGGATTTCACGACAAGGATGTTACTAAGCAGCAAGAATATAGTGCATCTAACAGTTATGGAACAGCATTAGAAAAAGGGCAATTTTTTTCGCCCTCTGGTTCTATCACTGAGAAATCTTCTCAGACAGAATCCCAAGTTTCAACTCAGAAAGTTGAAAGAAGTAATGCTATGGAAGGAATTGTTGGGACAGGTAAAAACCTATCTGCCAGAGCTTCTAATGGTCGCAAAGTGAAGTTCAGTAATCCTTATAGTTCAAAAGTAAGATTTTTCTGAGACGAATTTCAACTTGCTTTTCTACCATTAAATATACTACCTAAACTAACTATATTTTCCAAGTATGCAGGAAATGACTAATGCAAATGAGGCATTAATTGGACAGAGAATCAGAGTATGGTCTACCTTTGATAGCTGGTGAGGGTCTTTTGTTTAAAAGGGATGTTTGTGTCAGCAATCTTTGACGAACGTGCGCAGTTTAGTTGTTTTTTTTTTTTCTTTCCACAGTTTTTTGTCAGGCACGGTGGATGACTTCAACCCTAAAATCAACACTCACAAGGTAAATGTTTTTCTATTTCTCTTATAGAATTTCAGGAGCAATTTTACGATTATGCAAGACATTCATCTTTTGTCTGTTGCTTTTATTCATTTTATTTTGTTTAATAAATCTTAGAACTCTATGTCAAACTAATAATTTGTTTACAGTACATTCTAGGACTACAGCCTTGGAATTTCTTATTAATGTGGTCAGCGGATGAGGTTTTTCTGATTTATATTTGAAGAAATCTTGCCAATCATCTTTTTAAAAAAAAAAAAAATTATTATCAGTTTAAGTTATAAACTTTTGAACATGATATACTTTAATATGTTTTCTTTTTTCAGAACTTGTTTTATCTTGTTGACTTTGTTAATTAGTCACAAATTTTGCTATGAATACACATTAGTGAACTTCCTTCACCTTTGACCTTCTACAGACAGACATAAAAAGAAAAATGTAAAGATAAGTCTGAAGAGGAAAAGGACAAACTATTCTCAGCAAACAGAAATGTGACACATTTGTTCTGTTTATATTTTTGTTTCTTGCATTTGTAGATCACATATGACAGTGGAGAAGTTGAGAAATTATGCTTGGACAGTGGAAGCTGGGAAACAATAAGTGATTGTTCCTTGACAGAGAGGGTAAGTAAATGTGAAAAGCTAGTTCCTTTTTGCTTCAATCACACTTTTGAGTTATGCTTTTTCATTTTGTTTTATTTTGTTTTCTTTTTCTGTGTGTTTAAAAGTTGTTGAGGAATTGGATTGCCTGTCCAGTTCCATAAACATCAGTTTAGTTAGAATTAGATTTGCTCGGAGTACAACTGTTGATCCTATTATTTAGCCTTCAATATTATTCTTGATGGAGAAATAGGTGGGAGGACATCAGGAGTTTTATTAGCCTGCGTTCTGGTTGATTATGACCAAAACAAGATTATTGCAAAATAATCCGGCAACATTTTTTTTTGGCTACGAACGTTGATTAGAAATAAAGACAAAAACGAAGAACATTGGCAAATTTAAAAAGAATGATCTTATTGTTGTTAAATTCTGCATGTTTCCTTTTTAATTAAAGGTTATATAATGTTTGCAGCATCACTATGTTGTTCACATAAGTGCAAAAGAGAAAAAGTCACTTTTAATAATCATTTTACTCTGTTCATTGTTTTATTTATAGGAGGTTGTGCTGTCAGATAAGTCGAACACCATGCATTTGCGGCAATGGTGAGTTTTTCTCTTAATGCTTTATATGTGCAATTTGTCTATAATCTTGCCTCCCTTTTTAACCAATTAGCATATTTTATACAAAACTCTGACATGATGCATAGATGTTTTGATGTTCGTTGAGTTTTAAATGACCTTATTTTTTGCTGAATATTTCATGCATAGAAATTAAACCTGTTAGCAATACAAATTTAAGACCTGTTGTTTTTACGGGATATATATATATATATATTTAATTGGCTGGTTTTATATAAACTCATGGCTGCTTTCTTCAATTCTTTGGTGCATTCTGATCTCATTAGTGTCAAAGATTCAATTGATAAATCCAAAGATGATGCTAGTCACCAATCAAAGACAAACTTAGATGTGGATGGAAAGATTCCTAGAAAAGAAGTTCCATTGTCTGGTAATTTATTTATACTATATTTACTGTTAATATAGACTGATCTTTCTTTAGATATATATGAAAGACCTTTTCATTTAAACTTATGGGAAGTTGATTAATTTCTGGTTCAGGGAAGAGAAAGAAGGGACGAAGCTTGTCCAAAGACTCGTCATCAATATCGGAAAGTGTCAATATAGAAGATGATGATGCTGTAAGGCACCATCTGCTTATTTCTTTTTTACATTCATACTATCTCTGTTTCATGTTTAGGAATTAGGAGAAACCCTGTAAAGACACTGTTTGTTACGAGAAATGAATTAGAAAGAAATATTATAAATTTCCAAACTTAATCTTTTGCCAAGAGACGTAAAACCTCGACTCCATAGAACCTCTAGTTTTGCAAGAATCTGTCAATTTTGTGTTTTTGACATATTTTTCTTTTTGCCTTGTATTATTTTCCAGGTTGCTAGGAGAACTCGGAGAAGGAAAGCGTTAAAGTCCTAGCTGTTAGTTGTTGAGCAAAGGTCAAATGCACTGCCCATTGTAAATTACCTTCACCTAAGTTCGACTGCTTTTTATTTTTGGTTTTGTAAATGATAATCTTTGATGTTGTTTATACTTTAATTTACACCTAGGGTAAATCATGAATTATGGTCTATTTGGTTAAATTTAGAAGGCCAAGATTAATTCTCAATGTCTAAATTTGATTAGATTAAAACCACCCTAATTCAATTTGGAGTTGGAAAAGCCTTTTATTCAAGCCCCAAACTGAAAATTGCTTTGAAAATTCCTTTGTAATTTAATTATAATTACTATTTGAATTAATATTAATCAACAAAATTAATATATGGCGATGGTGTAATTTTCAAAGCCAAATTTGGTTTGGGGCGATGTTCATTTTCATAACTAAAACTAATATTTTTTTTTGAGATAATAATTAAAACTAATATTGGTTATGTTTCACTTTGGCCATTATTCCAAAAAACAAATTTGGCCATAATCTTGAATATGACGCCATGTCAGCGGCGCCATGTCAGCGGCGCCATGCCTCTTAATTTTGCTTTGGCGCCAGGCCACCCAAAGAAATGATGAGTGGCACTTGGTCACCCGAGCTCAACTTTTGCAGAGTTTTCAATCAAGGACACTTTTGCCAAAATTCACAAGCTTAAGCATGGTCATGATATTTTGAGCATGGCACCGTGCTCGCAAGTGTATACCTAGGCGCCGTGTTCTTTCTTGGCAAGCTTTCGGGTGCCTGGTGACCCAAAGACTAATCTTTCCAAGGTTTTCAATTAAGGACGTAGGTCAAGATGGACGAATTTGGTCATGTTGATGATGCCATGAGGGTGGTACCATTCACCCTGTCCCAAACTTTTACATCTCTTTCAATTAAGGGTATTTGGTTAAAGATTGACAAGTTTTGGGCAATGATCCCATTATTTTTGAATATTTGGCTAAGTATAGACTTAGCAAGGTGAATTATATGTAAATTCACTATCAAGTGAGGTGCTTGAACTCTTTGCAAAAACACATAAAGAATGGTGCCACGACCCAGCTTTGGTCAGGTGGCGCCATGATCATGTCACATAAGGTGCGCATCAATACGCCTTAGGGTAGGCGATGTTCCAACCAGCAATGGCGTTGTGAGAAGATGAACAATGCCTTGGGTGGTGGCGCCTTGAAGCCCAGTGCCTTGGTTGTAAAGAATTGGTGTTTTGGTCATCATTCAAAATATGTTTTTTTTGAGAAAATAATTCGAAATTCATTGATGAGAAAACCGCAAAAGAGATTGGGATTACAAACGCAATCCGTACCACACATGACTAGCTTTAGCACCGTAACGTACCGAGCTAACCTATGAGCCAACAAACCCCTAACTCAACAAAGAAACTCCCCCTTCCTAAAGACTAGGATATCTTAGATCATGTGCGAACTGGAGGTCAAACCAAATAGTAGAGATTTCAGTATCTGTGAAACCCCGAAGGTGAAAACTGAATCTTGTTTTGAAATTCTCGAACCATCCATGTTTGACTAATATCCAAAAGTTGCTGTTTAAAGATTCTATCTTTCTCCTCTGATCGTTCAAACCGAAAAAGATCCATTCTTGAAACAAGAAAAGGATCAATAAAAATCAGAAAACAAGCCGCCGAAGAAAGGAAAAAAAAACTTGCATTAGGGTAAGACTAAAGCTCTTACTAGGGAAATTGCAAAAATTATGGAACATAATTATTAGCAACGTACATCTAAGTTGCAGGGAATAAGAATTAGCCTCAACTTGGCTATTGATATGAACATACCCTGTAATGGTGGGATTGATATGAAAGAGATGTATATACCCTGCAAACATTTTTTTGTTAATTGAATTAGTTTTCGATTGATAGACCTTCAAAATCCTATTCATATAATCTTGATATATTATCTTTTTAGTGTGTTTTTTTTTATGAAAAATACCAGTATAATTTTCATTTATGAAAATGAAATTACAATGATTTGATTAATAATTAAATATAAAATGAAAAATTTATCATTTCTTATAGATCTTGATTTTGCTTTATGACTGAGTGAGTTAGACTCTTGATCAAGAGTCTCGAACCTTCTTCATAGGTCTTTAGTTTGTCCACCACCTCATTTCTTTTGCTTCTTCTAGGTGTTCCTCTCGAGAAAAACCTTTCAATAGCCGATTCAAAGATCTACTTCACCCACCCATAAATCATAGAGGAAAATCATCTGGACGAGACAAACGATTTTCAATTTATTGTAAATTCAACTAGACAACCGAACAAACATGCCAAACTTAACAAACAAATTCAAAACTAACTGACTCAAAATACTAAGACTAAAACTCATGACTTTATTCAAAATAAATATAATTATTACTTGGTATACCGTCGTTGGAGTTTTTGGACTCCACAAGCGGTTCAATGTTGATACGTACTTCATTTTATAATTAAGTAAATATTTGATATTCAAATATATTCCCTAAGGGGACACATGTTAACCCTTAAACCCCGCACGTGCAGTCTGCTAAATTCCACTGATGGTGGATAAGATAATTTTCCATATATATTATATACAATGTTTCTCATCTAAGTTGAGGACCCTCAAACATTTATATTTTTATGCTAACTAGGTATAAGACCCGCACTTCACTGTGGGGTAGAAAATTTTATGAAGGGATATTTGTGAATCTTTGTTAATTGGACGTTTAGGTTTATATGATATTAAATAAACCGTCAATCGAAACCACAAAATGTGGGAAGGCTTTTTTTTAAAATTGAAACATAAAAAATAGCTTTTGAGTGCTTCATGAATTATCTTAATTGGACAAATAAAACAAAGAAAAAAATTAAAGCGTTAAATCGAGTAAAATAGAATTTGTAAAAGACTAAGTAGTATAAAGTAGAAAAGTATGAGGGTCATTTGATAAATAATCCAAATAAGAAAATGTTTGTTGATAGAGATCTTAAACATAAAAATTCCCTTTTGAACATTTCATGAAACTTGTAGATCAAATTTAGCTTTCGGGTACTTCATGAAAGTCGTAGATCACGCAATAACCTTTTAACCGACACTTAAATTACTTTAATCCACATATGGATCTAAAATTATATGGTATTAAATAGACCGACAATCAAAACCACCAAATTTGGGAAGCATTTTTCTTTGAATTGAAATGTAAAAATTGGCTTTTGAGTTTTTCATGAAAGTTGGAGATCATGAAATTACCTTTTAATCGACGCCTGAATCACCTTAATCGGATAAATAGAAAAAAAAAATAAAGCTTAAGCGTTAAATCGATTAAGATAGAATTAGTAATGGACTAAGTAGTATAAAGTAGAAAAATATGAGGGTCATTTCATAAATAATCCAAATAAAAAATGTTTGTTGATGGAGATCTTGAAACATAAAAATTCCCTTTTGAACACTTAATGAAACTCGTAGATCAAATTTAACTTTCGGGTCCTTCATGAAAGTCATAGATCATGCAATAACCTTTTAATCGACACTTAAGAAACATTAATCGGACATGTTGATTGAAAATTATATGATATATTAAATAAATCGGCAATCAAAATCACCAAATTTCGGAAGCATTTTTTTTTGAATTGAAACATAAAAATTGGCTTTTAAGTCCTTCATGAAAGTTGTAAATCATGCAATTACGTTTTAATAGACACCTGAATCACCTTAATCAGACAAATAAAAAAATTAAAAAAATACCAAAAACGTTAAATTGATTTATAAAACACTAAATAGCATAAAGTTGAAAAGTATGGGGTAATTCCATATATTATAAAAAGAAAAATTTGTGTTGATGGAGGTGGGACCCACCAAGGGTATCTTTTTCCCAAAGTTTCCAAAATGCCCTTGGTCATCAATTCAAATTACAAAAAAATCAAGCATGAAATGACCAAAATACTCATCCCACTTTCCTCTAGAATCAATGTGCTCAAATCTTTTGATTGGTTTTTTGGTCATTTCATTTTTTCCTCTTATTGTTTTGTATAATTAGTCATTTTGCTATTTTATTAAACTTGATTTAATCCTACAAATTTATTTATTTTATAAAAAGTCCTCACATATTTTCAAACTATGCAATTTAGTCCTTTAAGCATTTGATTCTATGCAATTTAGTCATTCACCTTTAATTATTTTATCTTTTTTAAGACTATTTTTCAAGTTTTGCTAATTAATCCTTCACCTTTATTTCTTTTATCTTTCTTAATATTTTTTAAGTTTTGCTTATTAACATTCTATAAATATGATTTGATTCTATGCAATTTAGTCTTTCACCTTTTTTATTTTATCTTTCTTAATATTTTTTTAAGGTTTTGCTCATTAATATTTCTTTAAATATGATATCAAATCCTTTTCTATTAGTCGATTTTGTTCTTCAAGCATTTGATACTATGCAATTTAGTCTTTCACCTTTATTACTTTTTTTTTTTCATTTTGCTCATTAATATATTATATAAATATGATCTAAAATCATTTTCTATTAGTCTAATAAAAGTTGCCGCAGCAAAGCCTGACACGGTATTTGCTAGTATATATAAAATTAGACTCCTCCCCTGATCAGACCAAAATATGCCTTATTTTTATGGTCATTTTCCTATAATTTGGATGTATTTATGCTTGATTATGCCTTATAATGTTCGTATTTGTGTTCTTAGGTATTGAAGAAATGAAAAGTGCAAGCATGATGATTTTAGCGCTTTTTGGAGCTATTTTGATGATTTATGGCACAAATATGCAAATGGACTTTTTGGATGAAGATTTAGAGTTTCAAAGTTCGTGATTGAAGAACTTGAGAAGTTGATTTTATGCTTTTGGAAGTCATGAAGTTAATCGCTACAAGTTTTCAAGACAAACGAATCAAGGCAAAGCTAAATCAAGGTGAAGAAGACACATGTCGCATCAAAGCAACAAGGGTTGGGCGCATGAGCAACCCATCTTGGCGCACAAGCTTACCTATTGTGGCCACAGGAGGAGTCGAAGGGTGCCTTCCACGCGCGTCAAGGACTTGGCGGTGGTGTCTTCAAGTTGAAGCCTTTTCAATTCAATCAAATTGTTGCGCAATCTTTGGAAAACAGCCATAACTTTTGATTCCCATGTCGAAATGATGCGATTCAAAGTGCATCGGAAAGAAGACTCAAAGAATTGCGACTTTTCTTTGAAGCTCGAGTTCCAGCTCTGCTATTTTCGATGACAATAATGCCCTCGAAGTTTCTGAACAGTAGCAGTTTTGGGCCAGATTCCAATTTTCACCAAATTAAACCCATTAAGCTTTTTTGCACCGACTTGAAGGCATGAATTAGAGTCCAACTCGTCCCTAGGGTAGTTTAAGTGAATTCTAACTCTAATTGGAACCCTAGATAGCCACCACTATAAATACCAACCTTTGGTAGAAACCCTAGATACAACTTTCAACTTTTTCCTCTTTTCTTTTCTTTAGATTTTGTGTTTTCTCTCTAGCTCTTGGCAGTCGGCCAAGAACTCTTATATTTTCTGTAAGTTTTTCTTATGACTCTTATGGATTCCACTCAATTCATGAGTGGCTAATTTTTTAATACTTCTTTTTCTTGGTGATTTCAATCAATAATTATGGTGAGACTTTTGTTATTATAATTTGGTATGTTTTTCTTGATGAATATATTTAACAATCTCTGTTTTATTTTATGATCTTAATCATTATTGAATCAATTGATCACTAATTCTTTAATTATTGTGATTTATCACTATATTGAATTTGGTGGGATGACTAGTAATTAGTTTTGATAATTGGTAGTATATTGAGTTCTACTAATCATAGGCTCAATGGGATTGTAAACCTTATTAGATCTAGACCGTGATACGCTAGAGAAAATAGGTTTGGTTATATTTATTTATGCATGTGTGAATGAAGTTCTTAATGCTTTATTCTTAATAAGTCTTAAACCGTTATGGCAAAGACGAGTTTAGAATACTAGGGATTTATCACTGTGATATGGGTAAATCTAGTAAGCATGTTGGGATTTTTCCTAGGCCAATTATTCAATTGGGAGTTGTTGGAAGAAGTATGTTGATGTTTTATTCCTTTTGATAATTGACTCCTAATTTGTATGATAGATTCCAATAGGGTAAAATATGATACTTACCTATTTTGACAATATTAATATCAAATTCATGTTTTGTGTCAAGGATCCATATTCTTATTGATTAGTTTCAACAAATGGAAAAGAAGTATGCTTTCTAATTTGATAGTGTTTCTTAAATATTTTTCTAACTTAATTTTACTTTGTTTCGTTTTCAATCGATTGCTTTTTAATCCCCAATCTTTTAAAATGATTTTTGAGTGTTTTGTCTTTGATAACCGTTTCACCATTTTCTGTGGCATCCGATCCCTACTTACCCTAACTACTTAGCAAGGATTTGTGGGGATTCCCCCCCCCCCCCTACAAAATTGCCAAAGAGGTGGGGAAAACAAAAACCACGAAAAAAAGGGAACTGGGAAAACTAGAGGGGGGAAGGGGGAGAGTGGCTTTTTTCGTGTTTAATTCCATACTTTACAAAATATAAAAATGTATATGTTCATTACATACTTAAGTTACATCCCAATTATGTGAACTCTTAAAACTAGGTTGTTTGCTAAGCATAGCATGCTTGGGCCAAAATCTTGTATATATAATATAAGCTATTACTATTACCTTATTTCTTGCACACAATTATTAATTAGTCACAAATATTTCAACGGCCATGGTTTAATTTCATTATGACCGTTGTCATTAATGGATTTGTCTTCCCTGTGTTTCTAAAGAGAAACCAAAATACAAGGCTCATAACTTGTCAAATACCTTTCTCACTATCTCTTTATAATTTCTTGGAACTATCTTGAATAATTGCATTAAGTATAATTTGTTCTTCAATATCTAATAATTAGCCAACAAATATTAATACAAGCTATTTAGGATGCAAAGCAAAATAAAAGGCAAACTATATTTTCTAAAAACGGGAGTAACTAAATTAATGCTGCAAAAGACAATGACTAGCCTTAGCTGTCAACTTTGCCTCCAATCTTAAATTAGGAATTGGCGGTGGAGAAATGAATTTTCATTCTCCACCAAATTATTCATCCCGTTCTTCTTGGGCGTAGTTTTCTTTGGCGATTTCTCCTTTGCCTGATGTTACAATCACACGATCATTTGGGGGAAAGAAAATTACCAAAAATCGCCTCTGCTTTACTTAATCAATTAAATTTACTACAAATTAACTAAACCAGATCTTCTTAGAATCTCAACTTGAAGGAGTTACTTTAGATTTCCATTTTCTCCCCCTTTTCTTGCCTTGACTATTGCAGAATTCTTCATCTTCGCCGTCGTTATTGTCGTCCTCACCTTCCTTATCCTTCTGGTCAACTTTGGGTTCAATTTTCGAAGATTTGTGCAGGATCAAGGTTGACTGGATCAATCTCCGGTAGACGCTCATCCGTTCCGGATGGTCGGTGCCGTTAACTATACTACTTCCGTCTCTTTCTTCTCGGTTGATTCGTCCATGCAATTAAGGTTTTATCCAATCTTGATTTAGGAATTTAAGGTCTTAGAGTGGCTTAACAAACATTTTCTATACATTATGCTTATATATATATTTAACTTCGAAAGGGGGGGGGGGGCAATTGGAGGGAACAAGGATTTCTCATTCCGGAACTTTTTGGGTAAAACTAGGAAAAAGGGCTTATTGAAAAGATAGGCCCATGAACTATACGAAAAATGTAAATAAGTCCCTGAACTTTAAATTGGCCAATTGAGTCCCCCATTTTAGGAGAAATTTTGCGCATAAGTTGATATGATGTAGAGATTTGCCAAATTGTTGCTTGGTGAAGATATGTAATGGTCGCGAAAAGGGGTTTGCACAACTTTGGATATTCAAAATGTCATTACCAATCACTGTGGTATGCTTTGTGTTTGAATTTGTTTGCGTTTACCTAATCTATTTCCTAACTGATTTTTGTTTAATTTGGTGAAAAATAATAGGAACAAGCATGATAAGGGGAAAACAGTCCTAGATCCCCACAAAAGGGAGAAGAGGACATTTCAATTGAAGGTGAGTTTTTTCTTTTTTTTTGTTTCATTCTTTTCATTGGCATTGTTAAGTTTCTAAGAGGGAAGGAGTTTTTCATTATTGCTTCAACTTGATTTCTTGGTATTCCTGTTGACAACATGGGTTAGTACAAAACCATTTGTTTGTTCCTAAATTAAGCATTTCCAAATTCAAAATTTGATGTCTTACAAGTGTTTTTACATAAATTTGAGAATATTACATTCTAGAAGACCAAGGTTGCTACAAATGAGCATTCTGACATGGAAAACAGTACCGGGTTGATACAAGCAGTGATTTTTTAGACTGCTGATTGAAATAATATTGGTGGTTCAGGTTATGATGGACGTAAGCTTGAAGGTTGCAAGCAAGGTGGAGTCATTAGGATTCCTTATGCAACCTATAAATGGCCATAAGTTTTAAACACGGTTCAATGGGAACTATTTGTTGGCAAGTATAGATAATTCAGACGCTCCCATCATGAAAGCAAACTATGATAATCTTACAACTTCTTTGTTTATATAGCAATATTATCTTATAAACATATAACTTTGTAATATATTAAGTTCTATATGACTTTTGGATCCAGTAACATGACAAATTATATCATGATTAGTATCTAATAAAAGTTTCACACATCTATTTTATTAACTTTCTTTTGGTTTCACGGATAATGGTTTTCTGTGTTTCTTGGAAGGTGAAATTTGCAACATTAACAATATCAGCTCTAAAAGTATCTTTATTTATAAAGATATGAGATTATATATTGTCACTTCCAGTTATGAAAAAAAATTATAATCCGCGCCGCATCGCACGCGGGCATTGATCTAGTGTTCATTATAATACTAGCTTATATCTCAAATGTGTATACTTTCAAAACTAGGTTGTTTGTGCAACAACTTCAACTCTTGATCTTGCAAAAGAAAGTTAAGAAATGTTGAACTCGAAAATGAATTAACTTTGCCCCTTACCCTAATCGTTCGCACATAACTAGCATGTGACAAAATTTAAAGGTAAATGTATGGATTTGGTCCCTATACTTAAACAAAATGTGCAATTTAGTCCCTTTACCTTAAAATTTTGTAATTTAGTCCCTATACGTTAAGAAAATGTGAAATTAAAGACAATTGATAACATATGTTAAGTGATCTGTTAATATTGATAACATGACATAAACGGATGAAGCTGACATGATGCTAATGTGGCTTATTATAACAGATAAGATCCCTAACAAATCTTTTGCAATTTTAATAATAAATTTTAATATAAAAAAACGAAAAATCAATTTTTTTTTTTAAAATACAATTTTTATTTTTTACAAAATGATACATGGCAAAAGCCACGTCAGTGTTATGTCATATATATGTTAGTCAACACCAACCATTTATGCTATGTCATCAATATTAACAAATCCTTCAACACCCGCTATCAATTGTCCTTAATTTCACATCTTTTTGAAAGTATAGGACTAAATTGCAGATATTTAAGATAAAGAGACCAAATTGCATATTTTACTAAAGTATATGGACTAATTCCGTCATTTACCAATTCAAATAATCTCTTTATACTTAGGCTCCGTTTGGTTTGCCTAACTTCTTTTCCAGAAAATATATATTTTTTTTCATTTTTCTGTGTTTGGTCTGTGGAAAATAGTCTAGTCAACGGAAAATCATACATTGGTCAATGAAAAAAAACCCCTATGCACCAGAAATTGTCTTCTGCTCCTCAAAAGCGGAAGACAATTTCCGTAGCTTACAAACTCTACATAGCCCTAAGCCCCTTCAACCTTCTTCAGCCTTTTTTCAACCCACCCACTTGTTCATCTTGGCCATTTTTTCTCACACAATCGTCGATCTTCCATCTAGTCATTGCCGACCTTCTTGTGTTACATCGTCCTTCTTGGTTGCCGGTAAGATAAGTCCTTTCTCTAATGGGTTTCTTCCTTACAAAAATCAAGCCACATCCTTTGTTCTAGCATTTTATTTCACATTTTTCTAATCATTTTAATGTGGTTTTTATCATTCTTTTATCAGAAACTCTATTTTGAAAAGCCAATAACCAAAAAAAAAAGAATAGGGGAATGGAATCAACGACAAAACTTACAGTGGGAGTGATGAATATGAAAACAAATTTTAATGGAAGAGATATAAAATCTGCCTTATTAAATCTGTAGCTTTGTGGGAGCCCTAATTAGCTCTATGCTCTTTCCTCTTGTCATTTTTACTTTACCCATTTCTTATGGGCTTAATGCCCAAAATGCCCCCTGAAGTATCACAAAATGGACACTTTGCCCCTTATTCTTTTTTTGGTCCAACATTGCCCCCTGAAGTATGAAAACGAGGACACAATGCCCCCTGCCGTAATAGAGTCTGTTAACTCATGGTTTTCTGCTGATGTGGAATTTCCGTGTCAGCCAAAAGTAGGTCCCACCTGAATTTTTACCAATTCTGAAGGGTAAAAAATATAACCCCTTTTACCCAAAATAAATCCCCAACTACCAAAAAAAATCCCTAATTAGATTTCGAAAAAAAAAGAAAAAAGATGAAGTCAAGCGATTTTGCCAAAATAAAAAAGGATAAGCGATCGAATAATTAGAGGAAGAAAGGTTGAAAAGTTTGAAGAATCTTTGGGTTATTGATTGAGCAAGGCAGAGAGAAGCAATTTTGCAGCGTCTTGTTTTTGATACGTCATGAAAAGGTTGTCGTCGAGAGTTCCTAGGATGATGTGGTGAGCCTTGAAGTCAACGGCGGCCCACTTGTCGTGTCTGACGATGTCGTCTGAATTGTCCTTGGTAGGTTTTGGTTTGGTTAGGACATAGTTGACTTGGTTTTGGACGAGGACAAAATCTAGCTTAGATCTCCATATGTGGAAGTTGGTGCCATAGTAAGTCAGCTTGTAAGTGGTTTTGAGTTCTGGATAAATGAGTTCAGACAGGGTTAAATCGTTTTTCATGGTTAAAGTGAAAGCTTTGTGCTTGTTTTTGTTAGTGATATAGAAAAACAAAACATAGTTTTTCTTTCTTATGAAAATGGGGTTGAAAACAAATAATCTCACCATATTTATGTGATTATGCAATCTAAATAGGAAATAGAGTGGGTTTTGGGCCGACATTTTGTGGAAAATGGGTTTGTTTTTTTTTTTTGATTGTGGGTTAGGGTATTTCGAAAGAAGACAGTAATTTTGAACAAGTTCTTCTTGGTTTGTGTTCTGGAGTGTCTAATGGAGCTTTAATTTTTGCATTTGAAGCACCAAGCTGCTTTCTTTTACGAATTATTGTATTTTGAATGGTTTCTTCTTGGTTTGCTTTCTTTTATTGTACTATATTATTGATGTTGTCAGTGGCACCAAAATGCAGGCAGCATTTTTGCATTTGTTTTCTTTCTTCTTTTTTTTTTTTTTCGAAACCTAATTACGGATTTTTTTTAGTTAATGGGGATTTATTTCGCGTGAAAGGGGTTTTATTTTTTACCCTTCAAAAATTGGTAAAAATCCAGGTAGGGCCCAGTTTGGCTGACGTGGAAATTCTACGTCATCAGAAATCCATGAGTTAACAGACTCTCTTCCGGCAGGGGGCAATGTGTCCTAATTTTCATGCTTCAGGGGGCAAAGTTGGATACCAGAAAAAGAATAGGAGGCGAAGTGTCTTTTTTGTGATACTTCAGGGGGCATTTCGGGTATCAAGTTATTTCTTATGGCAGATCTGAGAGAAAAAAAACAATATTTTTTTGGTTCTTTTAAATAGATATATACACAAATAGAATTGCCTTATAATAAGATCAAATAATTTTGAACAGTATTCAGTATTACTCTTTGAACATATTAAATATTCTGAAAACAACTAAACATAAAAAAATTCATTAAAATGTCCAAGCAATAGAAAATGTTTGTTTTTCCGGAAAATATATTGATTTTCCCTAAAACAATTTGTGGAAAAATAGTTTGATGAACCAAACGGAGCCTTAGTCAACAAGGAACAAAAAAAAGACCTACAAGACTATCCGAATATAAAACAGAAGAAGCAAAATCCAAAGTAAAAACACCTAAATCCTTCCCTTTTAACCCAAACAATTTCTAATTTTCCGCATCTTCCATTGCGTTATGCATGGATGCCATAGATGTCTTGGATGAGGTATAGATCAAAGACATAGATAAAGTTTTACTAATTCAACTAATCTCATTATAGTGACGAAGTGACGAAAAGCGATGAATCTAAGTTGTATACTGAAGAGGTAAGTTTTTGTTTTTTTTTTTGTTTTTTTTTTTCGAGTTGAAGATACAGAGGATGAGTACGAGCTAAGAAAAAAACATTCTCATCAGAGATTTTGAAGCTACAAAAATGCTACTTGATGCATCAATATCCAAGATTAAAGATGAGCTTGCAACATTTTACAAAGGGAATATCCACGAGCTCGAGTTTCTTCAGTTGAAGGATATCTTGACATCAGCTTTTCGGATGCTTGAGTCTAAGGAATTTCCAACTGCTTATCATGAACTGGAGCGGATGAAGGGCGAAGCCGAAACATGTGCAATCTTTCATGTTTTCATGGATTCTTTATTGTCTGAGAGCTTATAGAATATGTCATATACGATGTTGCACAGTATAGTCTCGTTATGAAATGCCCAATCCTTCTACAAATTGGCAACCATTTTAGACAACTTTCCAAATTCTAACACTCCCTTAGGCAGCTTTTTCAGCTTCTTCTTCACATCAGTAAACATCGAATGTAAAATACCCGAGCAAGCCTCTTCATCGTACTGGAGTATCACCTTGTTTTTGAAATTCATAGAATCTTCAATCTCCTTTGCTACATTCTCTAAAAAGACATACAATTATATGGCGCAATTCCTTATGTTAGAGACTGTAGCACTAGCAGCAGTTTCTTCCATGGACAAAGAAAACAGGTCCCTTTTTTATGCCCTTTTGCAATGTGAATCCTTGTTTGATTGGCTACCCTAGAATTCCACAAAGATTAACATTTGGAGTTTTCAAATCTAAATTGGAAGAGATGAAAGCATGCCATGAAGGGAAGGTGCCACTCGCGCTGTACAAGATTGTCAATATGATTGAAAACCCAATCATATTGCACATTGATGGTAAGGAGATAATGTCAACTTTGAGGATATTAAAAAATACTGATATATTGGATATGAACATCGAGTTGAGAGAAATCTTGGGAGTGATTGTTAATATCATTAAAATTATGAGGAAAGTGTCAATTGTAGTTGGTAAGGGGGGTTTTTTAGGGTAAAAAGGTGATCAAGGAGCTTCGACATGAACTTCCTTTTATTGAAGAAAAAGCTGCAGCAGGTTGAAATCAAATTCAATTTGGGGGAGTCAAGGATGAGGGAGGATGAAGGAGTTAAACTCAATGCCATTTTCCTAAGAGTTCCATCCGAAGGTAGTAATTCAATCTTATGTCAAATATATTTTTCTTATACAACTAGCTTTTAAATTCGTGTTATAACTAAATGATATGATATTCATTTCATTTCATATATGCTTTTCCTTAGATGGGGAAGGATGCAAACAAATAGAAGGTGAGGTTCATGGTGGACCAAAACCAAGAATGATGAAGAACATAGCATTGTGATTGATCACCTTTTTAGAACTCGAGATCAATATCCTCTCTTTTCACTCAAATTGAGGTATATCTATACTTTTTCATTCACACTCAATGTCATCTCAACAAGTGGTTAAACTGGTGAGTGACAAGTGTCACACAAAATGGTTTATTTATGAAATAGCCCTCATACCTTTTAAGTTATACTATTTAGTAGTTTTTTTTATTTAATACAAGAAGATTGCTCGTGCTACGCTACGAAGCAGTCCTTCATGTTTCTCTTCTTCCCTCTCTTAATTATTGATAAAAAAAATTTTAATTTGTTTATTACGATAGTTGAAAAAATCAATTTTAATATTCAACACAATAAAACGAATGTAACTTTGACTTTTTTTTGTGTTGTATCTTTGAGAATATTTGATTCCAAGGAAAAATTCAATGTATCTTTGCCATTATAGTAAAAAAAAGAAATAAGGAACAAAAACACAAAATAATGATGTTAAAAATTTAGAGATATTCTATTTAAGTTCATGTCAAAAGTTAAAACACTCATAATATGAGGAATGTTAAGAGAACTCTCTTCTACACTCTCCCTCTCATTGGGCCACATCACCTCATCCTTCCCACTCAAAACTGTTTACCTCTTGTTATAGGTAGCATAATAGGACAAAATTATTAAACTTCTCAAGTAAGCTTTTTAGATTTCTCCTAGGCCCATCTAAATTCCACTTCATCAGAACGGGTCCCATCTAAAAAATTAAGATTTATTTTTAATAAATTGGAAATCAAAACTAAATTAAAAACATTAAAAACTCAAAATCATTCTCTCTCAAGGCTACCATCTGGTCTTTTCTCAAGAACATTCAACGTGTTCTTAAAATTTTCAGAAACTGACCACCACTCCGCCACGTCACCGTCGTGTTCCACCTCCCCAGAGGTTAGGCGAAACCCTTTTCAACACCCAAACTTTTAGATCTCCTATTTTCCTTCCCCCGAACACAAATCCAACATTACTTTTGTTCACGTCTCTTCCCAAAAGTCTATACCTAATCAAACCAAAACCAAGTTCTTTTTTCTTTTTTTTTGTCTTGCTCCCAAGGTAGACCATACTTCTCTTTCATTCTTCTACTTCATAAGAACGTCGTTGCCAGCCTTTTGTACATCTCCTCCCATTAACCCCCACAAAGTTTGCACAAAATAAATTACAAATCTAATTCAACACCAATATCCTAAAATTACAGAATACATTTTACATTCACTTCTAAAGCCTCTTCTACTGCTTTCAATGTTACTAAGTTCCTTAATACACCCAACATGCTTATTTTTCAAACAGAATAATCAACTCATATTAAGGAATCAATGTATGAGTAGTTCCTCCGACGATCGTACTCAAGAAGGCTACCGTATTTACGATCCCATACACCAATAAAGAGAGATTTTGTGTTAGGACTAAAGGAAAGCCCATATATCTCATCAAACAAATCAATATCTTGCTCATTCTCGTACCCACTCAAGTTAGATGTTGACAAAATGTAGCTCAGATTCGTGATCACCGAGACTAAGGGAGTATTTCTGGAAACTTTGGCTTTGATTGGAGGTCAGGCAAAATTTTGGTGCGGTAGTATGCAGGGATTAGGTCACCAGATTTTGTATAGCTTGGTGGGGGAGAAAGAACATGTTTGTTGAGGGAAGATAGAGAAGAGTTTTTATTTTTTTTATCACTAAAGGGAGAAGTATTTGTTGAAAGTGAGAAAAGAAAATTGAGTTGGGCTTGTATAGTAATAGATGGAACGACGTGATTTTGCTATTAGGTATAAAATGAATATTGGACCTGATTTCTAATGAATTGACTTTTAGGACCCACAAGACTGACATGGCATTTTCATCACGACAAAAATGCCATGTCAGCAATTATCGTTGATTTTAATAGAGATATTAGATGGACGTCACAGTTGGGGGTATTTTGTCCCTTTTTTATAACGTTGAGGGAGTATTTGGTCGAAAAAAAAAAACTTTAGGGGGGTATTTATCCTTTTTGTGCAACTTCAGGGGGGGGGGGGTATTTGAGCATTTAGTCGATTTTTTAATAAATGTATTTACAAGTTTTGGACAAAGGACCAGTTTGAAAAGAGGTGGCAAGCATTGGTTGATAAGTTTGATCTTGTTGAAGATGAATGGCTCCAATCACTGTATGAAGATCGTGACATTGGGTAGCTAACTATATGAAAGTTACTTTTGTACTGGCATGTCAACAGTTTAAAGGACAGAAAGTATAAACTCATTTTTTTTTGACAAGTATGTGGGTAGGAAAACTACATTGAAAAATTTGTTCAGTAATACTAAGTGGCTTTGCAAGATAGACAATAGGCTGAGAATCTTGCTGACTTTACAACATGGCATAAGAAACCAACTTTGAAAACTCCATCACCTTTTGAGAAATAAATGTCATTGTTGAAGTATTTGAAAAGTTTCAAACGTAAGCACAAGGAGTATTTGGGTGTCATCTTATGAAAGAGAAGGAAGATGGGAAAATCATAGCATTTAAAATCTTAGATTTTGAGAAAAATGAAGACTTTATTGTAGAATGGGATGCATCAATGGAGGAGATTTCTTGCTTATGTCGTTCATTTGACTACAATGGTTTTCTTTGTCATCATTCATTGTGTACTCTTCACACATTAGGTGTGTTTAACATCCCATCTCGCTACATATTGAAGCGGTGGACTAAAGATGTTAGAACCAAATACAAGAAAGGAAATGGGTGTGAAGAATTGCAATCAAAGAAGCAACATCGTGATGATTTGTTTGATAGAGGTACTGAGTTGATTGAGGAAGGCTCTCTGTCTCTTGAAAGCTACAATATTGCACATAAAGTACTACAAGATGCCTTGAAGCATAGCTCAGTTGTTAATCACTCCATAAATTTGTGCAATAAAGATGCATGTGGAGCTAATGAGTCTCATGATCATGGTAAAGAAAATTTTGATATATAGTAACATACTACATGAGAAAAAAGTACTTTATCCTAAGGTGTCAAAGACAAAAGGAGCTCCAAAAAGGATTAAACATGGAATTGAAGAAAAGCATAAAGGAAAATGCAAGAAAAAAGCAACAAGAAAGGTGTGAAACATTTAAATTTATTTTTCCTTTAGATATATATTATTTGTAAAAAATTGTTAATTACTTTGTAGATGAATGAAATGTTGATTTCTTTGTTGTTAAGATACATAATCTAAAACTGGAAAGTCTAAGGATGTAGGAAAGAACTGCTCCAATGATTGTTCTTCTGATAGCAAGATGGTATATTTAGATTTCAATGCTTATTGTGAATTTTGAATTATACTTCATTATAATAATATCTTACAGTTGTTTGATTGCTCTGTTTTTTTTTCCTAGTGATGACAACTATAACTAACATTTTATGTAACAACACCTCGACATTGGACAACACATTTGACATGTGGCTAAAAAAACTTTGAGGTATGGTTTTTAGAGAGGATTCCTATATATATAAGATGTTTGTAATTTCTATATTAACTTCCAAATTTTTTTATTTGTAGGGTCGACTTTGAATATGAAGAATCAATGACTCTTTTTAATGTTGTTATTTTGTTTGCAAATTTAGTCTTCCTTTATGGAAAGTTCCTTAAAACTAAGTATTTAGAAATTTTTCACTTGGTTATATTGGTAATAGGGATTTGAATGATGAACTAAATGTAACATGTTTTCTTTATATATTTTAACTGTTGTTTATCCATATTTGCCTCAATAGTCCTTTAAAATTTAACTTAGTTATAGTGTTCTTTATTTTCTTCAAAATTGGTAAATTGATCAATTATTATTCAAAATTGGGTTAAATAAAAACAATTGCAATAATTTGTAATTTTTGGGAATAAAAGAAAATTTTTTTTTGAGATAAGAATCATTTTCATTTCTTAAAGAGATTGGGATTACAAACGCACAGGAAGACTCGTACACCGCTACATGATTAGCTACAATACAGAAATGCTAATCTATGAGCCAACAAACCCCTTCCCCAACAAACAAAACCCAGTGAAATCTCATTACAATTCAAATAAATCTCTATACCCAAACATCTAAATGAGAATTCAACCCAAACTAGAAACTAAACCATAAATAAACTACATATATACCTACCAAATAAACAAACAAATTACAAACAAACTCACATTCCGTGAGAGTTGAACCTAAGACCTCTTGGTCTAGGTAGGCTGGAACTAAGAGTCTAGTACTCTACCACCAGGCCAAATGCCTGATGGCAGAATAAAAGAAAATTTTAAATATAATAAATTTATACACTGTAAAGGGTATTTACAAAAAAATACAATAAATTTATATATCTATATTAATTATAAAGGCAAAACCTGAGTTTGTCTCACGAGTTGACTCGAAGACAAACTCAGTAACTCACATACAAAATAAAAAATATATAACTCAATAGACTAAAATAAAAAACTGAAAAAGAGTTGGTTGCACATTATACTTATCCACTAACTACTCACACTAATCCACTACCACTACTACGTAATTTAGTAATCAACTCCTACACAGTTTTTCTTCTTCTTCCTTCTTCTTCCTCTCCCCATTGTTAATCTACCCATTAACACAATATCTACAC
>AWUE01022932.1:0-12546 GCA_001974825.2 Corchorus olitorius | reverse complement strand
ACACAGTTTTCCTTCTTCTCCCTTCCTCTTCCTCTTCCCATTGTTTAGCCAAGAACACAATATATACTATTTTATCATTTTTCTCCAACAACATATATATATGCACTTTGGGAGATTGATTAGAAGACGCACTTTGGGAGATTGATTAGAAGACCTTGGAGCTATTTGAAGACCGTGTAGCCATAATCATCAAAACAATGTAACTATTTCTTTAAATGTGCATATAAATTTTGTATACTTATTACCCCAAATGAAGATATATATTTTAAAATTTTATCATTTATTTCACTGTGAAATTTTTTTATGATTCTCCAGATTATTTATATGAATTAGATAGGCTTTTATTGATTAACCTTTTCCAATTAAATTTAGTATTAAATTTTTTATGATTCTCCTGCTTATTTATATGAATTAGATAGGCTTTCTTTATTGATTATCCTTTCCCATGTTTTACATATTCATAACAAAACTCCAGCTTAGTATACCAGTAGTATTTATTTGCTTCAATGAGGTCTACAGAATTTACCTCTATCGATTAGATTTTTTTTTTCTTTTTGCTTCTTTTATATTTACTTGTCGCTCTTATAATTTTTAGAAAATAATAAAACCCATTCTAATGTTGAGTACAGACATGGAAGGAAAGTGGGATTTTGGCTAATATTATCATTTTAAAGGAAGTTTCCCAGAAATTACCACTCTATAATCCAACCGGATATATCAGAATATGCTTCCTTTGTCAACACTTTTATTGTTATACCTTAACTCCTTTAAAGTTCTTCCAAGTTTTTTTTCTATTTATTCCTCACAAGAATTATTGACCTTTTTTTTTACTTCCTCACAAATTTTTTTTTCAAGTTAGTGTTTTCTTTTTTAATCTTTTATAGGTTCTATAACTATTTTTTACCCATCTTTATTATTTACACTCTATGATATATGTAGCTTTAAACTATTGTATATTAGAACACTAAATTGCGATAAATCTAATTCTCTATCCAAGTCTCCAACGAATGGAAAAGTGAAGCTTCACAAATTCATGTCCATAGCCATGATTTTTAAAACGCCTTACAGTCACTAATCAAAGTAGTTTAGTCTAGATTAGTATAACATAAGTGGGCCAAGTATTTGGGATCAAAATGTTAGGACCAATGGTATTTTTCTTATACAGGTTATGTATTAATTAATGGATGATTATGGCATAGTATTCGGTTCTGTAAGTATTTTCTCATTGGCTATTGGCTAATTATTTGTATAAAGCCATCATATAATGAAATTAAATGATGATGAAATTTGACGATATTTCAATAAACAAATCGTTCAAAAATACAACATATAATTAATTGTCTTTTTTGAGTGGTTATTGTCTTTTAGCACTGAAACACCCTGCACTTAAACATGCTTAAGCTTAGTGCAGCCCAAGTGTTAAAATAAAATATTCTTAATTAAATTAATCTTCATTTAACATTTTTAATTTTAGTTTCAACTAATTCAGCATTGAAAATGGATGAAATCGAATATGAAAGATTATGGAACCGAGTTCGAGAACGAAGAAGAAGAGAATCAATGACGCCTTCACAACGAGAGGTCTATCTTGCAAGTAGGCGAGCTGCATATCATGCAAGGAAAAATAGCAATTCAGTCCACAATGTCACACAACCATTACAAGAGACGCTTACTACGAGAGAAGATGGTTCTCAAAGAAGATCAGACCCGATACGAGTTACTGATATGAGACGCTTAGCTCGTTCTCGAGATCAAAGATCTACTAACTATGGTGCTGATCCCCATGGAGCGTCAACTTCTACAGCTAATGCAACTCAAGGACAACAAATCCAATTACAAAATCAATCAACTGTGAATGAAGGTAAAATATTTTGCCATCTAGATCAATCTTTTTCCATGTTTAATGTACCAATTCTTGCTTTGTTGATTTAATTATAATTTGCAATAAATTTAAAGGTTCAGAGATGATACGAGTTACTGATATGAGACGCTTAGCCTATTCACGAGATCAAAGACCTACAGATTATGGTGCATATTCCCTTGAAGCGTCAACTTTAACAACTAATGCAACTCAAGGACAACAAATTCGTCTGCAAAATCAATCAACCATTATTGGAGGTAAATTATTTTCCCATTTATAAATTACATGTCTAGAATCTATTTTGATGTGCCAAATCTTGCTTAGTTTATTTAATTTTAATGAGGCTTAAATTAAATCAATCTTAATATGGTCAGCAACAACCTAATGAATATGCATCGCTAATCTAGTATAACTTAACATTCATTTATTAATTTATAGTTTTTTGGG
Source organism: Corchorus olitorius (assembly GCA_001974825.2). NCBI lineage: Eukaryota > Viridiplantae > Streptophyta > Magnoliopsida > Malvales > Malvaceae > Corchorus > Corchorus olitorius. The sequence continues at coordinate 10,238 of AWUE01022932.1, read as the reverse complement.
TCTTTAACTGTATAAATTTACCTTTTCTGAACACTAAAGGGTTGTACAACACTGTACCACAAACTGAAAGATCAAGACATGTGAATATCAATGCTACAGTGCCAAATTTTGTACAAAGGTGGCATACAAATTGTGCTATAGATTACCATGAATCAGCTGGCAATCCAAGATCAGTACTACCTGCTCCAAAATTATGCCCTTATTGTTCTGCAAAACTTTTCACTCATGAAACCTCAGAACTGTGTTGTATGAATGGAAAAACACTCTTGCACCCAGCACCCAGCACCAAGAGAAATGCTAGATCTGTTCTTGGGTCAAACAGTGGAAGGAAGACATTTCAGACAACACGTTCGATCATACAATCACAATTTTGCTTTTACCTCTATGGGAGTGCATCTAGATCAATCTTTGCCCGGTGGCAATCGTGGAGTTTTTGTTTTTCGTGCTCAAGGAAATATATATCATAAAATTGGTGGTCTCTTGCCTACTACCAATGACAGACCCCTATTTTTGCAAATGTATGTATATGACACTGAGCATGAGACTGAATATCGAATGTTGGAAAATGAGACACTAGATCGCAATTTGGTGGAGAAGATAAAGAACATTTTGGACAAATACAACCCGTTTGTCAAAATGTTTCGATCATTGTCCCGTAGAGAAGAACTCCGTAGTTGTCAGCTAATCATTAACGACCAACCATCCAATCAACCTCAATACAATTCACCGACGGCTTCTCAAGTTGCTGCAATTATAGACGGAGGTCAAGATCTTGCACATTTGAATGACAAAGAAATCATGGTTGAGACAATAAGTGGTCGTCTGCTCAATGTCAATGACACTGTAGGCTATTATGACCCTTTGCAATATCCCTTATTATTTCCATGCGGAACATATGGATGGGACATCAATACCCATGATGAGTTTGGGAACAAAATACAATGTCGGCAGTTTTATTCGTATATGCTTCAGGTAACTTACAATTTTAAGGATCTTTTATTTACATAAATGAATGGCATTTACAAATTACGTTATATATTTAAAATGATAATATTATTTTGAATGATTAGATACGACCGGAAAATCCATCATTGATTTTATTAGGAGGACGTTTAATGCAACAATACGTCGTAGACAACTATGTGAAAATTGAATCAAGTAGATTGCGGTGGTTAATCAATCATCAAGAAGATATTAGAACTGATTACTACCAAGGACTCGCAGATTCTTTAACTACAGGGGAGAACAATACAAGTAAGATTACTTTATTCTTAGCATAAATATTTGACCACATGTATACTTACATTAGACAAACAATTTAATTACTTAAAAAAATTATAGGTAATGTGGGATGCAAGACGATATTACCTTCATCGTTTGTTGGAAGTCCACGTGACATGTATCAACGATACCAAGATGCCATGGCTTTAGTTCAAACGCTTGGAAAACCTGATTACTTTATAACCATGACATGTAATCCTTCTTGGCCTGAGATTCAGCAAGAGCTTCTAGCAAGTCAAACACCTCAAGATCGTCCAAACTTACTTACCAAAATATTCCATTCAAAGTTTGAAGAATTTAAGGCATATATTATTACCAAAGGAGTTTCGGGAAGGGTTGTTGCTTATGTTTATGTGATTGAATTCCAGAAAAGAGGATTGCCGCATGCACATATGTTGGTAGTTGTGGATGTGGATAGCAAACTAAACACACCAGATGAATATGATCATGTTGTGAGGGCAGAGATTCCAAATGCAGAAGAAGAGCCTCAATTGTTCAGAGCTGTAACCAAGCATATGATTCATGGACCATGTGGGTCACTAAATCAGCACGCACAATGCATGAAGGATGGCAAGTGTAATAAAAATTTCCCCAAGCCATTTGCACCAGTTACCATTCAGGGAAATGATTGTCATCCAATTTATCAAAGAAGAGATGTTGGAGCTGTACAGATTGACCAACATCGCAATACATTCTTGGACAACAGTTGGGTTGTTCCATATAATCCTTGGTTGCTCCTCAAATATGACTGCCATATTAATTTGGAAATATGCAGTAGTGTCAAGTGTGTGAAGTATCTATACAAGTATGTCTACAAGGGTCCGGATCGAGTGGCCATGGAATTGTGTTCCGCAACGGAGCATGATGAAGTGCAACAATTTATAGATGCAAGATGGGTCTGTGCTCCAGAAGCTTTGTGGAGGATATTCAAATTTGTTTTAAACAAAATGTATCCTTCAGTTGAGCGATTGTAAATACATTTGCCAAACATGCATCAAGTGCGATTTAATTTGAACTCAACTATTGCTGATGTGCTTGAAGATGAGCGGAACTCAAAAACCATGCTGACAGAATATTTTCACATGAATAGTATAGATCCAGAAGCAAGGCAATATTTGTACCATGAATTTCCAAAACACTACACGTGGATTCCAGCCCAGAGAAAATGGCAAAGAAGGAGATCGTCTCGCAGAGCTATCAGAAGAGTATATATTGTGTCTCCAATTGAAGGGGAGAGGTTTTATCTCCGTATTTTGTTAAATCATGTGAGGGGGGCAAAGTCATTTCAAGATTTGCTAACTGTTAACGGAATTGCATATCCAACTTTTAAGCAGGCGGCCAAAAGGCGTGGTTTGCTAGAAAATGATGATAGTATTCGCCAGTCCTTACTCAAAGCTACTACTTTTAGAATGCCAAGTGCTTTGAGGAGACTGTTTGTGACATTGTTAGTCTATTGCCAGGCTTCAGGTGAATGAAGATAATGGGAAGAGTTTTACCCATTCATGGTAGAAGATTACCCATCATCAAGCAATAACCGAAGTGTTTATATCAAAAATAAACTTCTACAAGATCTCAACTCACTTTTTATCTACCATGGCAAACGATTGACAAATTATGATTTGCCAAGAATATCTGGGAATATTCCTTATAGGAATGAAATACCAAAAATAATAAAAGATGAGTTATCAGTCCAAACACCCCCAGAAGATTTACTTGCAGTTCAAATGTTGAACACTGATCAACAACATGCTTATGATAAGATAATCTCAGTTGTCAACCAGCAAAAAGCTGGTTTGTTCTTCATAGATGGTCCTGGCAGTACAGGGAAGACATTTTTGTATAGAGCTATTTTGGCAACCATACGTAATGATGGGTTAATTGCATTAGCAACTGCAAATTCTGGAATAGCAGCAACTTTGTTACCTGGTGGTCGTACAACCCATTCAAGGTTTAAATTACTGTTGAATCCAGAAGCTTCTTCTGTCTGTTTCATAGACAAGCAGTCTGATTTAGCAGAACTAATTAGAAGGGCAGCTATAATAATATGGGATGAAGCATCTATGGCTCATCGACAAGCATTTGAAGCTCTTGATAGGTCACTTAAAGACATCATGGGGAATGATACACCATTCGGTGGGAAAGTCATAGTATTTGGTGGAGATTTCAGACAAACGCTACCTGTAGTCCCGAAAGGCACTAAATACCAGACAATAAATTCATGCTTGGTGAGATCACCATTGTGGAAAGAGGTTAACGTTATCTCATTGAAACAAAACATGAGATCCATACACGACCAATGCTTCGCAGATTTCTTATTGCGGGTCGGGGATGGGAAAGAACCGATGATAAATAATGACATGATCCAAGTTCCACTGTTAATGTCAATGCCATGGGAAGGAGACCAATCGGTTGATCATCTTATAGAATCTGTATTTCCAAACCTCAATAGCCATTCGCATGACCTGAATTACATGGTACAAAAAGCAATTCTTACTTTGAGGAATGATGAGGTGGACATACTTAATGAGAAAATCATTTAGAAGTTTGATGGGATGGAGCAAATTTATTACTCAATTGACTCGGTTGAAGATGACCCCCACAACTTATATCAACAAGAGTTCTTAAATGGACTTTCCCCTAATGGATTGCCACCGCATGTGTTGACTTTGAAAGTTAGGGCTCCAATTATGCTTTTGAGGAATATTGACCCTAAAGTCGGGTTGTGTAACGGCACGAGATTAATTTGCCATGGTTTTTTAGACCATGAAATAGATGCTCAAGTGATGAATGGCCACTTTGCATGAACTCGAGTATTTTTACATCGCATACCGATGCAGCCGAGTGTAAATGCCAACCTCCCATTTACAATGACAAGAAAACAATCCCCCATAAGTTTGAGTTTTGCTCTCACCATTAACAAGTCACAAGGGCAAACAATCCCGAATGTTGGAATTTATTTGCCCAACCATGTCTTCAGTCATGGTCAGTTATACGTAGCATTGCCTAGAGGAACATCTCAGTCAACAACAAAAATTTTGGTTAAAAAAACATCACAAAATGAGGGAAATGGGATTTTTACAAGAAATGTTGTTTATCAAGACGTGTTGATAAATGCAACCTAGGTAAATCTACAATTATCTTATTTATAATATAAATTTTATACATATCTATACTAACTTCTACTAGATGAAAAATGATGCAGGTTCTTCAGGGTTGATGCATATTTTACTTGACATTAAAGATGCAAGGACAAAGATTCTACAAGAAGAACAGGTTTGGAAATTATATAATGGTGTTTCAAGTAAATATGTCGTGGGGTGTCATATTTCATTCTAACAAAATAATTCTCCTTTTTTTTAGGAAAATTCTCAAATACATTCTGTAAAGGATATGCAAGAAGATGAGATTGTGATCCCCACTATACCACAACCAGATAACTCGGTATTTTCCAAAATTAATCTAACATATACATAATTTAAACTTATTTGCAGTTTTGACCAATTTTTTATTTTAAATATATATGTAGGTAAAACAATTTCGGATCATGAGTTTTGGTTGGACTAAAATAGTTTGGGGTGACAAAACCCAATTATGGAATATGGTGAAACGCGAAATATTGTCTCAAAAAGCTGAATGGTATGTGATTACAATATATAATTAGTTGTTAAATATAGTGATTAATTAAATGCTCATATCTATCCGTAAATTTCCATTGCAACAGGAATGCTAATGTTGCGAAGTTTGAATGTGATGTCACTGAGGCATGACATGTATATTAAACAGGTAACTAAATATAGGTAACTAAATATATTAAACATGTATATTAATGACAAATTAATTGGTGTTTTATTAAAGGAGGGAAAAAACTACAGACGCAACCGAAAACTTAGGCCATGGTTTCACAAAATTTCTCCATATGAAAGGTAATAAAAATATATGTATGTATGGATGTTTCCTTAGTAGACTTTATTTAAAATATAGTCTTGACCAGATCTGTTTATTGTTTTCTTTAAACTTATACTTCTTTCCTACAGGTACAAGAATCATATCAAAGAAGAAATTTACATTTGGAAGGTAATATATAAAATAGTGATTATAACATCTTCTCAAATTACTTTGCTTCTTAATCTAACAAAAATCATTATTTATGTAGTTTTTCAACCAGATTCACGTTAATAACCGACACAAGCTTTGATTCAAATCGTGCAAATATACATGGCAGGTATCAGATATAATTATTTACAAACAATTACATTAAAGAAATCATATATAATGTTTAATTTATAGGTTACTCCTAACATCACAATTGTTTTACATGTTTAACACAGGCAAAAGATTAATTCTTGCTTGGAAGAAATTAGGTGGGAGATGTTCAATGCATGTCAATATGTCTTTACTTATCTTATTCATCAAACAATGTAGCCTCCATTTTTTTATATCTTTATAATCTTCAAATGTTGAACATTCTTAGATGCCTTTTCAACATTAACCTTACACATTACTACTATCAAATGTGAATTTTTTGTTAAATAAGTTATTAATTTAATGTAGACGCTTTTTACTGCAGACGCATGGCGTGTGCCCGGTTACTAGTAACTATAATAAACTAAACTAAGTTAGGTCCCCAACAACAAAATCAAAAACAAAAATAAAATTAAGTTAGGTCAAAAGGAGAGTGTCAACAAGTTGTGAGTTTTGTGGGTGGGAAATAAGTCGTATGAGATCCAACAGGTTGTAAGTTTTGGGTGGGAAAATTTGAGTGATGTGGCCCAATGAGAGTGAGAGTTACCAAGGGAGAGTGTCAAATAGAGTGCCCTTAACATTCCTCCTCCTAATATAGTATATATATATATATATTATATATATTATTATATTATATATATATAGGTGTATTAAAGGAACACATAAGCCATATAAAAACTATCATACAAAAAAAAAACTAAAATCAAGAAAAACATTCTCACAAAAGTAAAAATATGAGCTTGAAATTAATTTGACTCAAAGCTAATGAGTGCTTTCATAGAACCAACATAAGTCTCAAGTGTCAACATTAACAAAGGCATGCCTTTTTTTTAGAATCCCTCCAATTGTAGAGTGCTTGAAAATTAATTCAAGGGAGAGGATCCTCTCCACTACTATAACATCAGTGGAGAGATCCACTGATGTGTCAATTGAAATCCAAGGGGTTAAAAGTTATCCATGTCATTTCTCTTTATATTCTTAACAAGACGCAACATTTTACTATTAACACCATTTGTTCACTTTTATTTACTAACGTCAACAGCCACTAGACATGGAGACCAAATCTTCTTCTCCCTTCTCCTCTTTATTAGCTTTTCACTTCATGGCTCAAGTTGGCAAGTCAAAACCAAGTCAAGATGGGTCTTTCCTCAAAATTTAGAGACAACAATCTAAAGATACTTGAAACCTTTCTTATAACAGGAAAATTACATCACCATTGTTTGACAAAATCTCCTATGACAACACTATTGATCAATGAACAAATTTTGATCCATAGTATTAGGGGTGAGCAAAATTCAGCCAAACCGAGAAAAACGACCGAATCGGTGATAAAACGGTTGAATTGGGTTGCTTTTCTCGGTTCCTTGGTTAATCAGTTGAAATGGGTTGTTTATCGGGTCGACCGGTGATATGTAAAGTGAAACCAAAACCGAACCAAGAAACCAAAACTTAAAATGACATCTTTTTATATAAGGGTTTAGTTTTGATTTTTATTTTAAAATATATAATATATATTTGTTTTATTTTTTATATATAATATAAATCTAAAAATATATAATAAATATAAAAGGGTTTTATTTTTTTTCAAACCTAACATTTTCTCTCTCCCATCCCTCGACTCTCTCTCTTTTCTTCTTTCTTAGTTTCTTTGGTCGACTCGAACACTCGAGTTCGGCACCGGCGACCCCCCATCCACGGTCTTCTACTCTTCTTCTTCTTCTTCCCATCTGGGTTCTTTTTCTTTTGTCAGATTCATTAATTTAAGAGTTCCCCCAAATCAAATGGAGGAAAATCCTAACTAAGCGGGTTGTCCAAAAAAATGCTCAATTTGTCAATTTTCTTTATTATTTTTTATACAATTGATTGAATAATCTTCTTGTTGTGATAAATTTCTTCGATTTTGATTATTGGATAGGTTTGGATATTCATTCTCACGTTTCAATCTTTTCCATCGATATTCTTTCATTATTTCTGTTTTCTTTGTTGACACTTGATGTTTCTGAATTCTTAATCTTATATATTGCCTCTGGAATCTGGAGTATGCTTCTTGAGTTGTTGTTGTTATGCTTGCTTGAGAATTGAGGTATGTTCAGTTGATTAGCTTTAAGTGACTATTTTACAGTGTTTGTTTTGTTTCTTGGATGGAATCTGTTTTGTTTTGTTACATACCAGAATATATTTTTTGGTAAAAAAGTATTTTTCAGTATATAGAGTTATAGACTACATTCAAATTTTTGTAATTTCATCTCAGAAAAATTTATGATTTGCTTCTGAAGTTTGAGTTCTGTTGGAACTGAACTGAACTGTAAAACCGATCGATTTCCTATGCAGTCGAGTCGATCATCGGTTGTATTTTGAGAGCATCGGTTTGGTCCGAAACCGACCCGCTGCTCACCCCTAGGGTGGGTGATTGGTCACTTCAAATATTATTCAAGCCAATTGAAACTTCAAAAGATTTTTTTTAAAAAAAAATCTAATTGGGAAAGCAAATTAGATATTATATACATTTTATCCGAAAGCTTTTTTTTTTTTTTACCGATGGAGATATCCATAGGGAAGGAGAAGAAATCAACTCTGGAGGGAAATAAAAGAAAGGAGGAGATAAAGAAGAAAACAGAGAAATGACAGTGAGGAGAGAAAACGGCGCAAAAGCAAGTGTATTTTATTAAAGAAATAGAATGAATGAGGTGTAATTTTTTTAACCGTAGATTTAGGCCTTTTTGATCAGTGGACCTCTCCACTATTTTTTATTAGTGGAGAGGATCCTCTCCCTTAATTCAATACATTGTCTACATCTCTCCAAGGCCTCGTTTATATAAAAGTAGTCCCTCCTAAGAGGTTGACACGTAGCTTAAATAGGGTGGAGATTTGCCAAGTCCATAATAAATGGATTATTTATCAAATAATCCTCGATCATTTTTATTTTATTTTATTTTATTTTATTTAGTCTTTTTATTATAGATTTTCCAAGATTTAGCCCTTCAACTTTGTTTTATTCATATAAAAGCCTTAGATATTTTAATTTTATGCAACTTAGTCCCTCAAATTTTAATTTTATACAATTTAGTCCTTCAACTTTATTCTTTTTATTATTTCTTTTTCAAGATTTAGCCATTCAACTTTATTTTTATTTACATAAAATCCCTTAGACATTTTCATTTTATGCAACTTAGTCTCTCAAATATTTAATTTCATACAATTTACTCCTTCAACTTTATTTCTTATTTTTAAAATATTTTTTGATTTACTCATTAATATTCGTTAGATATGATTTAAAATAATTGTTAAGAGTATAATCAAAGATGCCGCAGCGAAACGCGACATGGTATTTTCTAGTAATAATAAAATATACATAATGATGGTGATATGTTCATGTGGAGTTATCTCTATCAGCATAAATGTTATGTGATTGTGACATCACATCAAAAGTAATTTCACAATATGTTATTTTCTTTATTTTGTATTTAAGTTCAAACCGTTCTTATTTTTTTAGAGTGATCCTATGATAGTTCTGTATGTAAAGAAAAAAGATAGGGCACTCGAGGAGCTTGGTTGCACCGAAATCATACTGAACAGTCTGAATCCTGTTTGGGTTGCGAAAAATAATGTTGCTTATCAGTTTGAGATTGTTCAAAGTTTGGTATAAGTTTTTTATATATTATCCTAAGTGTATATGTTCAAATATATTTTCTTCCAGATAAACTGTAGTTTTCTGTGTGGTTTGTAAGACTGATGCTCCTATCCCCCCATGCTCCAGTTTTTGTGTATATGATATTAATACAAAATATCACACCAAATTTGTTAAGGTACGTCCAAATCCATTTTTCAAGTCTTCCAAATTTAATGAATGGCATTGTCGCATACTGTAGAGATATTTTTAGACCATCTGGCAACGTCACATTTAGGATGGCATTTAGCAAAAAGAATCATTATGTTTAAAATTTATTGTTCCAGATTTAACTTGTTTCTATCTTTTAGAAATATAACTCCTTTCTATATGAATCTAGTGATTTATTCTTGTATAGGAGCAAAACCGTTGAACCATCATGAACGCAGTGGCGTAGCCACCTTATACATAGTGGGGTCAAAGCAATTAAAGCTCTGGATACCTTGTGGGAAACCAAAATAAATAGTGAAACTAAGAAGATTTGGGAAACAAGTTCTATTATTTACCAATATATACTTGCTTTCAATATTATTTTCTCTAGATTACCGGTATAACTTTTAAATGGTTATACTATTCTAATATATTATTCTTTAGTGGATGAATACGTTAACTAATGTTGTTTTTATAATTCAAAATCTTCACCTTACTACTTTAATTTTGATATATTCCATGCCATGATGACTTTAGATTTGTATGGAAAATTTTATCCTGTAAATTTTATAATGGCTAAATAGCCCCATTGCCCCCTGAACTTTGCAAAATTAGGTCAGTTTGTCCCCTGACTAATAATTGTGCCACATTACCCCTTTAATTTTCAAAATCAGGCCAATCCCCCCCTTACCGTCAACGTCGTTAGTCACGTGATGTCACGTGACTAACGTTTTCGTCAGGTCACCAGTTAAGTGTTGATGTGGACTTTTTTGGCTGACGTGGATATTCCACGTCAGCTCAATGTGGGCCCAGGCGGGAAAAATCCCGCCCAAAAAAATAAAAAAGAAAAAGAAAAAGGAAAACCAAAAACAACAAAAACGAAAAAAAATTACAAAAG
>AWUE01022931.1:0-56369 GCA_001974825.2 Corchorus olitorius | reverse complement strand
CCATCTCTTACAGCACCCGATTCAAGTTCCATGAAGAAAAAACAATGGAAATACCAGATTCAACCAAGAAAAAATTGTAGCACTAGAATTCCAAATACTCTTGAAAACTAGATCAAATTTATCACTACTATTAATAAACAATCGATTACGCTACTATTTTGCAAAATAGGCCCAAAGAATATTGAAAGCCCTTTCACTTCAGAAATCAAACTATACAACTTTCAAGTTAAAATAGAGTTAACAGGTTTGTTTGTCAAATAGAATTTTAAAGAGTTTGCATAGTAAATACATGCCCTGTTTTTGGAAGTTTTCATAAAAAAATAATGGAGAGACAGGGGAATTCTATCAAGCTTGCCTTTGATTCTAGTTCTTTCGATAAAAAAAAGTATCATACTTTTTCATACATTCTGCATATCACATCCCTCAAATCTAAACTTTACCCCTTAAAAGGTCAAAAGCTTCCAACTTTTCAAACACCAAAGTGATACCAGAATCAACCAAGAAAAAAAATTGCAACACAAAAATTCCCAATTCCATTGAAAACTAAATCAAATTCTTTTGTTAACTAAATCAAGAATTCCCAAGAATGAACACTTTGCCTGCAATTTCCATTATCCACAGAAAAAAGAACAAAGTACTCCAACCCATAACCAATAAAAACCTTTTGAACCAAATATTGCACACCAAATCCGACGAATAACAAAAATTGTAACACCAAGATAAAAACCACCAGTTCAACTAAGACAAAAATTGCAACAGGATTCAACCAAGAAAAAATTGCAACAAAAATTGAAGCAAAACTAAAGAAAAATTACAGCAAAATTGGCGGAGATGAAGGAGAAAGCAAAGGGCTTGATATCAGCCAAAACATCATCAACATCATCGAAGTCATCGACATCGAATTCATCATCCTCAAACGCCTGGAAGTCAACCTCGAAGTCATCGTCCAAATTGATAACCAGCTTCGAGTACATTTTGCCCGACTTCCTTTTCGACCCAGATCGAAGGAAATCAAGGAGATGAAGAAGATTTGGTTGAAGAAGATGAAGAAACGGTGAGGGGAGATCGGAGGAGATGTGGGAGATAAAGAAATGGGAAAGAGAGAGGAAGAAAAAAGGAAAAGAAATTAAAAAGAAATAATAATATGAGTATATCCGGTTGGTTTTTCTTTTCCTAAAAAAGTTTGTTTGTCTTTTTTTTTTAATTTAGCTATGGGCCCACCGATTTTCCACATTACCATTTAACAGGGACTTAATTGGACCGTTAGTCACGTGTTGTCACGTGACTAACGGCGTTGACGGCAAGGGGAGAATTGGCCTGATTTTGAAAATTAAAGGGATAATGTGACACAATTATTACTTCAGGGGACAAACTGGCCTAATTTTGCAAAGTTCAGTGGGCAATAAGGCTATTTAACCATTTTATAATCCAAGTTTGCATTTGCAGGCTTTTTATTATGTTCAAACCGACGAGAGGAATAAGGCAAGATGATCCATTATCACCTTACTTGTTTCTTCTATGTATGGAAGGTTTATCATCTATGATTTCCTCTGCAAGTAGGTCGGAAACTATCCATGGTATCTCTATTTCAAGATCTGCTCCGAAAATCTCTCATTTATTTTTTTTGCAGATGACAGTATTTTGTTTTTGCAAGCTTCAAGGACAAAGTGTGATGCAATGCTTTCTTTGCTTAATTTATTTGAGGCTGCTTCGGGTCAAAAAAATTAACATTGACAAGTCCCCAATTCCGTTTAGTGCAAACACACCGATGGCTATTTAGACTGAGGTGCTGAGCTAACTTGGGATCCAACGTGTATTGGATAGGGATAAATATCTAGGTCTTCCTATTATGATTGGAAGATCTAAAACAAGAGAATTCCAATTTCTTAAGGATCGATTGAAGAAAAATATTATTGGTTGGAACTCGAGATTGTTTTCGAGAGCAGGAAAGGCTGTAATGATCCAATCGATAGCCCAGGCGATTCCTGTTTATCTTATGAGTGTCTTCTAGTTCCCTAAATATTTTGTGCAGGAGTTAAACTCGATAATTGTTGGATATTGGTGGGGAGATACGCGGGGTAAAAAGAAAATCCATTGGAAAAATTGGGAAACAATGTGTAAATCTAAACTTGATGGGGAATTGGGTTTTCGAGATTTTGAAGCTTTCAACCTGGGCTTGTTAGCTAAACAAGGATGGAGGTTGATTCGAAATCTGGATACATTGTGTGCCTGGGTAATTAGAGCTAAGTATTTCCATAGAGGAGATTTTCTACATGCAAAAATTGGCTCGAATCCATCTTTTCTCTGGAGAAGTTTGCTTACAGGTCGTAGGGTCATTATTGCAGGGTCTCGTTTTCGAGTAGGGGAGGGGATCAGACATTTGGAAAGACAGGTGGATTGCTAAGCCTCCTTCTTTTCGGCCTTCTCCTAGGGATGAGACTATTATGCTAGAATTGAAGGTTTCAGATCTAATTGGTGTTGATAATCGAATGTGGAGGATCGATACTATTTTAGATTTATTTGAGGAGGAGGATGCCCATCGTATATTGAGTTTGGTAATCCCAAGACATCCAGTTCGTGACTGCTTGATTTGGAATGACACTCGCTTGGGGGAGTTCTCGGTTAAGTCGGCTTACTATGTGGTAAGGGATGTTCTTTGAAGATCTGACTCATTACAAGGACCTCGGCAACAGACTTGGAAACCAATTTGGTCTACACAAATCATCCCCCAGATGCATTTCTTTACATGGTGTTTGGCGTGGAACATTATGCCTACAAAGAGCAATCTTCTCTCTCGAGGTTTGGATGTTTCACAGTTGTGTGACGTATGTGGGGAACGAGTAGAATCGATTTTACATGTTTTCTTTAGATGTAAATTCAGTGAGATGGTATGGGAACAGATTGGTCCTTGGGTAAATCCAAGCCTTGCTCAATGGGATTCTAATGGAGATTTTTGGGATTTTTTCATTGCTAAAGCAGCTTCAATTGGTCAACTTGATAAGGTGTTAGTTACCTTGTGACTCATTTGATATAATAGAAATAAAGCTTTGTATGATCTGGTTTCCATGTTACCGTCAGCCCTTCAATTTTCGGTATCTTTTATTTTGGAGCAATTAACTTCGATTCATAGGAGGACGGACCAGACTTCATCGATTCCAGCTCGGCAATTGATTTGGATCCCACCTCCTGTAGGTATCTTCAAGATTAACACAGATGCTGCATTTTGCAGCAGGACAGGGGAGGCGGGATTAGGAGTAGTCATTCGGGATAGTGAAGGAAAGATCACCATTAGTGCTTCTCTTTGTCTCAATTTCATTGCAGACTCTTTGTATGCTGAAGTACATGCCATACGTTTTGGCTTTGAACTTGCAATTGAGCATGGAATTGAACACTGCATTTTTGAAAGCGATTCGTTGTTGGCTGTTAGTCAAATTAACAAGGAGGATCATGTCTTTTGGGGTCACCTTATTAATGAAATTAGAGACTTAGCAACCTTATTTGATCTTTATATTTTTCAATTTGTTCATAGCGAAGCTAATATCTTAGCACATAATCTAGCTAATTTGAGGCAGGATTGTGTGTGGTGCGGGACATTTCCTCCCGGCGTTTTGTAAACTCTAATTTCTGATTAATGATAGCGATAAATTCATCAAAAAAATTTGACATGATAATATTATTAATTAAGAAAAGTTGTTTTTTACTATTATTTTTTTATAATTTCATGATTTTAATAAAAAAATTTTAGAAAATTAATATAAAAGTGTTTATACCTCAACTTACAATTGAGGGTAAATTGGTCTTCACATAAATAATATTACGATGTGTGGTCAAGATTTGATTAAAAATACTGATAAAACTTAGTTTCTGCACCATCCTAGTTCTGATAGAATTAGGAAATCTTGTAATTAATTAATAAGGGCTGAAAATTATTAATTATTTATTAAATAATAATAATTTTCAGAATAATTATTATTAAATTTACCTTCAGTGCCGCCCCTGCCTAAGGAAAGTGGCATGATAGGTGATGAAGAAGCAGTTTCCTTTAATGCTGCTGTCATCAAGAAAGACAAGCAGTAAAAAGAGAAGTTGTATGCCATCATCCCATAGGATGAAAAATATCTTATGGACTCACATAACAAGGCCCAAAGTCATCTCCCATGAGGAGAGGCCGCCCTCCCCTCTCAGGAAGGTTATTTTCCTCTTCCTGCAGGAAGGAAGCAGAGAGCTAAAGTTTGTCAATAAGAGAAACACCTATCTAAGTACGAGAGGCATGAGATTTTCAACCTCACACTTCCTCAACATATTCGACCTAACATGGTGAAGAAATCGCCTAGCTCTCTCCCTTCCCCCGGAAGGCAAAACTACAACTTTTGCATTTTGTTCAATTAAGGACAAAATGGTAAAATTGATCAATTGAGGAGTAAGGCTGCGATTTCAACAAGGGAGCATACCATGATGATCCTTGAGTCATGTGGATCATCTTGGTGAAATTTCACCTTATTCTGACATCGGTGGAAAAACTTATTCACGGTTTTCAGTTAATGACTGTTTAGAAGAAGGAGAAATCATCCATCATCCATATAGAAAGAAAATTGTCGTCCTCCATCAAGAGGGAAGACGTCCTGGAGTTCCCTCTCCCCTCCTCACAGCCGTTGGAAGCAATCAGAAGATGAAGGAAGCTTCACTACACCTTCCTAGAAGCTGTCATTTCCTAAATAGGAGGAATTCGCCTTCCTCAGCAAGTCAAGCCCATAAAATGCAAGGCCCATGCCGCCCCCTATATAAAGGGATTAATCCCAGAGCTTAAGACGGATATCACTCATCTCAGAAACCATCTCCTGCAGCTACAAACTTGCTCTACGCAAAAACCAAGCTCCGTGCTTATTTTCTCTCAAAAGCTCCGCGCTTTTTCTCTTGTTCATCACGAGTTCTTACTCGTTCTTCAATATTTCCTTATTTCAATCTTGTCTCTGGACAAAAGAACGCTCTTTTAGTGTTATTTCCTTGTTTCAATCTTGTCTTCGGACGTTAAAACACTGTACACGCGTTTCTCTCTCAGCAATAACAATCAGTTGTTATTTTTCTCTCAATCTCAATCAAGAATAGCTCTTGCAGCGCTAATTTAGGAAGACTTTATCTTGTGGATCCAATGATTTAAATGTTCCGGTGTGACTTTGATCCAGTCCCCACAAATCGCTCTGATCTTTAATCTGCTACTCCGTGCACCAGCAACATGTTTCCACAACCTCTTTGTCAATTTCAGCAAATTGACTGGCACGCCCCTACGCTGTCAAAAAATTTTTAACGCGAAAACTCCCAAAGAGATTTTTGGCGTAACATCTCTTTTTGACACGCCCGGTGGGACACAGCAACATCTCTTTTTGGCACGCCTAGTGGGACACAGCAAGGTTCTGTCTTCTCAACTCGGCGTCTCCAAGAAGCTTTCTCTCTCTCAAGTCGGCGATCCCCGGCTCTCTCTCCTCTCAAGTTCACGGTGTTCGCCTCCTGCAAGGTCCACACCAACAACTCCCTTCAACGTTCAAGCTGGGACACAACAACTTGTCTTCTAACTTCAGCGTCCCTAATGTTTACTTTCTCTTTACTTTTTTTTGTATATTTTTTTTTCATACAACACAGCTATTCCACCTAAGAACAGAGACAAGAGGCCTCAAGATTCCTCAGGCCAAAGCCCACTCGGCTCCACTGGCAATGATGAAGAGGATTCTCTTAAACAAACAAGTTCTAACATGCGGCGTGCTCTTGAAGTTATTGCTCAGTCTCTCAAAAGGATAAAAACCTCTCAAGATCTCCTGATGCAACAATTGGCTCAACAAAGAGCCGACTCCCAAGAGAACATCCAACAACTCATCAACAAGATGGAAGTCGGACTCGGGGGGTAAAATCAACAGCTGCCTCTTCAACAAATCAACAATGAGGTGAACAACCAACAAGTTCCACCGCCACCTCCTCCTCCTCTAGGAGCCCTCCAACCTGGACTTGGAGGTGAAAATGCCCTTTTGAATCAACAAGAAGGTGTTGACAATGTTGCTAACAATGTTGAGGAGGAGGTCAACAATGTTAAACCTCGAGTTGTAGCCTATGTACCACCACATGTCAGGAATGGCAATGGTAATGGTGCAAGGAATGGCCATCAACGCCATCCTGCTCTATGCCATCCACCTCAAGTTGCTGATGCATAAGGACTAGTCAATCAGAACATCAGGGAGATGATTGAAGACATGATTAGCCCAGCTTACAGAAGAGTTGGAAGGCCATCATTCCAGAAGCCTTATCTTGAAAGTATGATAGACTTTATCCTCTCCCTCGAGGATACAAAGTCCATGACTTCACAAGCTTCTCTTGAACTTCAAGTGTACAGACTAATCTAGAGCACATTGCTCGTTTCACTGTGCAATGTGGAGAAGCTAACTCTAGTTACCATAAACTCCGCTTGTTTCCTAACTCTGTCGTCGGAGCGGCTTTCACGTGGTATATCAGCTTACCACCCAACTCAGTAAGGACCTGGGAAGAGATGGAGAGATTGTTCCATACACAGTTCTATAGAACTGAACTAGAGGTCTCCATGGCTAATTGTCACGCCTCTATCAAAAGAAAGGGGAGTCAGCTGAAGAGTACTTAGCTCGCTTCAAGAAGCTAAGGAACAGGTGCCGCACACCTCTCCATGAGATAGAATTTGTGCGCCTAGCTCAAAATGGACTTGACATAGAGCTTCGAAAGAAGTTCGAAGGAGTTGACTTCAGAGACTTCTTCGAGATGTCAACCAAAGTGACAAGATATGAGACTCTCCTACGAGAGGACAATGAAAGAAGAAGTTCATCTTATGACACTTACTATCAAGAGCCAAACTTTGAACTTGGAGTTGCTGAAGTCAAAGCAGATCAACACATTGAGTGTCCATGTCTGATAAAGGCAGGAGTGGGACACCCTCAAACCCAAGAGAGGTTTGCTGCTATGTCCAAGAGGCAAGCATAGAAGAAACCATACGATGGAAGCAGGACTTATTCATTTGATACCTCAAAAACAAATGAAGTCTTTGACTTTCTACATAAGTCTGGTATGATCAAGCTTCCTCCTAGACATGTCCTTCCTTCACCTAAGGACATCAAAGGGAGAGAGTACTGCAAGTACCATGACTCCTAGAGGCATCCAACCAACAATTGTACTGTATTCAAGAATATAGTATAAGAGAAGATAGAAAAAGGAATCTTGAAGTTCCCTGAAGCACCCAAGAAGGACATGGGAGTTGACAAGAATCCTTTCCCAGCTCCTATACACATGGTCACATTCAACTTCCCAAATGATGGACAGCTGGCTAGTAAGGAAGCTGAAAAGGTTGAAACAACACCAAAGAGGGCGACTTTGGTTCCAAGGGCTTCCTTGTCAGCTAACCCTCAACATGAAGGTAAGTTTCATCACCACTCTACTAAGATCAAGAAGTTGGTTGATAAAACTAAGTCTACGACTGTGAGTCTTCATTCAGATCGGCCTTGGTATCCAAACACAGCTGCTGCGAGACTTAAAACACCAAGAAGGAGGCTGGAACTTTTCTCATCTGAAGATGAAGAAGAACATGTGAAGCATCCTGATACTTCTTCAAAGAAAGAAGTTCGAAGGAAGTTGGAATTTTCATCAAAAACTCCACTCCAAAAGGAGGAGAAAAGCAAAACAAAGTACGTTCCTAACTCGGGGGGGGGGGGGGCAATTGATCGGTCGTCAGCAATCATAAAAATAATCCCCACAAAGCCTAACTAAGTAGATAGGGCAAGTAGGGGTCGAATCCCACAAAGAAGGGGAATAGACTTTATCCAAGATTAACTTTTACTAAAAATTCCTTAAGAGTTTTGTTTAGAAACAGGGGATTAGAACTAACAATTAAAATTAACTAAGAAAGCAATCAAGAAAATTAAAGAAAACAATAAATCAGAAAGCAGTGAATAAATTAAGAAAACTCTCCAACATAGAATTAATATCCCTCTTGACAATTATAATATGGATCATTGATATCTAATAATTATGAAAACAATGGATAGCTTGTTTGGAATTAAATCCAAAATTACCAATTGTAGATAAGATTTCCTAGATCGGGCTTAAATTATCCCTTTTATTCTTTAACAATCAATTTCCTGGATCAGGCTTAAAGATCACTAAAGAACAAAGCATTAAGAACGAGTAATTTATGAACAAGCACAACAAATAATTAATTATCTATTTATTCTTAATCTCTTGGAAGGAATGGATCGTTCTCTTCCAATTGCTACCAAACAATTAAATCTGGATGGATCGTCCTAGATTTAATTTAGCTAATGCAACTCAAAGTGTTGACTCCAATCAATCAAAACAAGTTAGCATAGGATTAAAACAGAGAATTAAGAAATACCCTAACAATAAATATAAGCACAAAAACTCACCAAGATATAAGTCAAGAGATCAATTAAATTCTACATTGGAGAAAAGAAAATGATTACTCACTCATGAATTGAGTGAGCATAAGAAGAAAACTTACAGGACTTGAAGGGCGAAATCCTCCTCTTGAATAACCCAGGGTTGCCGCCCCTCTCTATGCAAAGAGAGGGTGGCGGCACCCTAGCCCTAAAACTAGAAGAAAAACTAGAACTAGAAGAGAAAAAGAAGAAGATAAAATTATCTAGATATTGTGTGTGTAGGTATGTGATTTGTGTTACAGGGGGTGGCTATTTATAGTGGAAATAACCCTAGGAAATCCAATTCTAAGTAGGATAGGAGTCTAGGACGTTTTTAGGGCTAACTTAGACTCCGTGTTAGCTTAAAAGTCTTCCTAAAACCAAAATCCTAGTGAAAATAGGATCCTGAAAAGTTCTGGATTCGTGCAGGAACTTCGACAGCGTTTTTGGGCTTGAAGATGGCAGAACTGGGTCTTGGACATCAAAGGAAGTTGTAGATCTCAGAGTTAGCTTTCCAACGCCTACTCATGGGCCTAAAACAGACATCTGAGCAGAAAGTTATGATTTTTCTACCGAGACTGCGCTGAATCCTAATCCTATTAGGACTAGAAGCGGGAATATACGGGAATTGGATATTTCCTTGGATATAGGAGGCACAAATTGGGTTTTTAATTCCAATTGTGAGCTTATATGGGCTGAGTATTTTCCCATATAAAATATCCAAAATTCCTTAGCTTCCGGGCTTTTTCATGGCTTGTCTTTAATCCTTCGCAATTTAAGCTCCAATTTTCAATTCTTGCCTCTTGAGATAATTTTTCAATAGTTTTCAAATCTTCAAATTATCTTCAATAAGTCTTCAAACACGAACTTCGAATCTCCAAATCCATACTCAAAATTGCTAAGTCCATATTTGAGTAAAAAGTCATCAATTTAGCTCCAAAAAGAGTGAAAAACAACAAGTTTCTACTTTTCTTGTCTTCAAGACCTAAAAACACAAATACTTATAAAATAGTAAAAAGCATAGGAAAATGATCATAAAAATAGGGTCTTTTTTGGCTCGATCAGCAAGCCAGAAGCTTCTTTTCCTCCTCATAAGCAAAGCTAAAGGGAGTGTGGAGAGTCATCATCAAAGATGGCGCCACATTCCTCTCATCTCAACCCATCCACTCCTCACAAGGTGTAGAGATCTTCCAAGAGAGAGCATGAACAACAACCACAAGTCGAGATTCATTCTAAGTCCTACTCAAAGAGGACCAAGCATGAAATCAAACCATGGTTAGATCATAAGAAGAAGGAATATCGCCATGCAGCTGTGAAGAAAGACATGAAATTGCGAAGTGACCATGCACAACTAAGAATGGTCAAGCCACCATCAAACACTCAAAGGGGTGTGTGGCGAAGAGTTCAACATCCCAAGTATCCTGTTCAAAGAAACAGAAAGACTTGGAGGAGACGTGAACTTCGAAGAAGAGCAAAGACTCGGAAGGAAGAAGAACTTGACGCCATGCAAGTTGATGAAAGTGGATATGAACCTTCAAAGGAATCACCACCTATCAATGAAGTCGATACATCCCTTATAGACCTAGCATACATGGGAGTGAAGCTATGCAATGAGAAGATCATCTCTGAAGAAGCAAAGCTCAAGGAGAGAGCACTCAAGCTGAATAAAAAAGAAGTTGAACTCCAAGATCGAAGACAAGCTCTAATTGACATAGTCTGTGGCAATAAAGATTATTCTTGCCAAGAACTAGCTGAGAAGGGCGCCATCAATGAAAAGGCAGTTCTTGCTTACAGAAGACTAGCCATGAGAGCACTCACCATAGGAGATGAAAATGAAGATAAAGATGACTTCGAAGTCTGTAGTATTGATAATGACTCATACTATAGTAAATTTCCTTATGAGGCTATATCAAGAAGACTTAAAGATTGGCCACCACATGAGGCCACTCAAGATTTTTTTCACATTGAAGAAGGCATGTCATCATGGCAAATATTAATTTTTCTTGAAAAAGCAAAGTTAGATAAGGAGAGAAAAGAGTTTGAAGCTGAGAGGATCGAACATATCAAGGCTGAAACATTCACTTCGAAAGACAAGAGGCAATAGATGATGTTGCACGACAACTCCTCCGAAGGGTCATCATTGAAGAGCTCAACATGAAGGCAGACAAAACCTTAGGAAGTCCAAATGCCAAGCAATGGACTCCCCATTGGAAAGATAATGGCGCCACTGATAAGGAGGATGCTATACCAACTCCATCTGATCAAAACTTGATGTGTGATGAGAGTTTGGGAGAAATGCCTGATGCCATGAGTGAAGAAGAGACCTTAGCTGCTGAAGACTTTGACAACAAATCTATTGATTCAATGGCCTTTGGACAGTTCATGGTTAATCTCAACCATACTACCCTCACTCTTCCATGCACATTTGCTGCTAGATTGAAAGAGCGAGTGGAATCATTTGAACGACCCTCTTATTAGGAAGTTGAAGATGTCATCGAGATTCCCTCCAGAGAAGAAGAAGACTCGGGGGGCAACAACTCAGATGATGCTAAAGCCATAGTCTTCATCAGACTTGATGAGACTGCTACTTGCCACATCAAGCCTTTGTATATCAAGGCTCATGTTGATGGCATCCCCTTAAACAGGGTGCTTGTTGATAATAGTGCAACAATGAATCTCATTCCCTATTCATCATTGAAGAAGCTTGGCAAGTGCACCAATGACTTGATCAAATCAGAAGTCACTGTGAGTGATTTCTTTGGCACCATCAAGCGGACAAGAGGCATATTGCCTGCTCAGCTGACCATTGGGTCGAAAACATCCCTTTCTGCCTTTTTCATGGTTGATTCTTCATCAACTTGCAACATGCTACTTGGCAGAGATTGTATTCACTCCAATTGGTGTGTCCCATCATCTTTGCACCAACTGTTGATGTTCTGGAATGGCACTGAAGTTGAAATGGTCAAGGCTGACAATAGACCATTCAAAGTTAAATCACATGCAAGTGATGTAAGATTCTATGATGGAACCACTGACCAATCAGGTTCATGGGGCAGGACAAGTATGGCCGGCCATACCCCATCATCTCCACTGGAGAAATCAAACAAGAAGACTTGAAAGAGGCAATGGAAAATCTTGTGCAGCCTGATGCTTTGATCCCTTTCAAGCCGCTTCCATGTGCTCCTATCATAGAGAAGATCCCATGAATAAAAAGCCTAAAGAGGTTGTGTTGGCCAACGACATCTTGAAGAAGTTGTTGACTTTGGCCTTAGATATGAAACTTCAAAGCTTAGAGGACTCAGCCGCCCCATCAGCTAATGCGGCCTATCAAAATGTAGAAAACATACAAGATGAGATAACCATGGAAGAACTTGATCATACTCCCATGAAACTTGATGATCTCAAGGCTGAAGTACAAGATCCTTTACTCGAAGTGAATCTTGGTATAGAAGACAAGCCTAGACCGACCTACATAAGCCAATTGTTGGCTGAAGAAGACAAGCCACGCTTTGTAGCCTTGTTAAAGGAATACAAAGATTGTTTCGCATGGGACTATGACGAGATGCCTGGCTTAAGTCGGGACTTGGTGAAGCATCGTCTCCCAATCATTGAAGGATACCGTCCCTATCAACAACCTCCTAGAAGAATGGCAATGATGTCATTCTTAAAGTTGAAGAGGAAGTTGAAAAGCTCCTTAAAGCAGGATTCATCCGTACCGCAAGGCATGTTGAATGGATTTCAAACATAGTTCCTGTAGTAAAAAAGAACGGTAAAATCAGGGTGTGTGTTGACTTTCGTAACTTGAATTCAGCCACCCCTAAAGATGAATATCTTATGCCTGTTGCAGATTTATTAGTAGATGAGCTGCCCAACATCGAGTTTTGTCCTTCATGGATGGACATAGTGGCTACAACCAAATCTACATAGCAGAGGAGGACGTTCCAAAGACAGCTTTTCTTGTCCAGGCGCAATCGGCACCTTCGAATGGGTAGTCATGCCCTTTGGACCTAAAAATGCCGGTGCAACTTATCAAAGAGCAATGAATGCCATCTTCCATGACATGATCGGAAAATTCATGGAGGTATACATAGATGATGTTGTGGTTAAGTCACATAATCACCTTGACCACATTGATCATCTAAGGCGCTCATTTGAAAGAACGAGACAGCATGGCTTAAAAATGAATCCATTGAAATGTGCTTTTGGTGTTTGTGCAGGTAACTTCCTTGGATTTTTGGTTCATCAACGAGGCATCGAGATAGACCAAAACAAGGCAATGGCCATCTTACAAGCAAAGCCGCCCACCTCCAAGAAAGAGCTTCAACGTTTCTTTGGACAGGTCAACTTCTTACGAAGATTCATTTCCAACACTGTTGGTAAAACAAAGGCATTTTCACCACTGTTGAAGTTGAAGGACAAGGAAGAATTTCATTGGAATGATGAACACCAAGAAGCTTTCGAGGCTATTAAGAAGTATTTAGCTTCGCCTCCTATCTTAGTTCCTCCAAAGAAGGATAAAACCTTGTACTTGTATGTCTCAACCACTACATCTTCTATAGGATGTTTGTTGGCTCAAGGATTAGGAAGAGGGAACGAACAAGCAGTGTACTACTTAAGTAGGACTCTTACTGATGTAGAAACCAGGTATAGTCCTATTGAGAAACTTTGTATGTCACTTTACTTTGCAGCAATAAAGCTTAGACATTACATGCTCTACTTTAATGTCTCTGTTATTGCCAAATCTGACATAATAAAGTACATGCTAACTCGGCCCCTCCTTAAAGGCCGATTAGGAAAATGGTGCTTAGCACTTTCTGAGTTCAGCTTCAAGTATATACCTCAGAAGGCAGTGAAAGGGCAAGCTATTGCTGACTTCCTAGCCGACCATCCCTGCTTGGACTTGGGTGAGGAATTTGAAGATTTGAACTTAGTCATGGAAGTGTCTTTGATACCATGGGTACTTGAATTTGACGGATCCAGCACTACCAACTCCTCAAGTGCGGGTATTGTAATCACTTCTCCTGATGATGAGTGTACCATGATGGCATTCCACTTAGACTTTGATTGTACTAACAATCAAGCTGAGTATGAGGCACTCATCATTGGTTTAGAGTTACTCAGGGAGATGCAAGTACCCACAGTACACATCAAAGGTGATTCTTTGTTAGTAATCAACCAACTTACTAGAGAGTTCAATTGCACAAGTCCATTTTTGTTACCCTACTACGCAGTGGCAGTGCAATTGTTGGAGAAATTTGATGATGTACGAATAGAACACGTCCCTAGACATCGGAATGAGGCTACAAATGTTACCGCACAGCTTGCATCTGGTCTTACATTCCAAGATGATATTTGGAAGAAGGTGGTGAACATTGAACGAAGGAGCATGCCTTCAACATTTACTAGGGACAATGTGTTTGAAGTATACAACATAGTACACAGACTTGATGTGGCACCAACCATTCCTTGATTATCTTCAAAATCCATCAATAAGGGTTAGCAAAAGGATAAGGACTTTGGTTGTGCACTATACTGTCTTAGTTGATGAGTTGTATCGAAAAGACTTAGACGGATCTTTGATGAGATGTCTAGACAATTAAGAAGCTAAGAAAGTCATCAAGGATGCACATGAAAACTTATGTGGTGCACATCAAGCTGGAAGAAAGATGAGATGGCTAATACGTCGTTGATCGAGCCAAAAACAACCCTATTTTTATGGCTATTTTATTAAGTTTTTGGATCTATTTATGCTCTAATATATGTTATTTTGATAATATTTGTGTTTTGAGTCTTTATGAGATGTGAAATTGGGAATTTGTTAATTTTCACTACTTTTGGAGCTATTTTGATGACTTTTTACACATATATGAGCAAAGTAATTTTGAGTATAGATTTGGAGATTCGAAGTTCGTGTTTGAAGACTTATTGAAGATAATTTGAAGATTTGAAGATCATTGAAGAATTATCTCAAGAAGCAAGAATTGAAGATTGGAGCTTTAATTCCGAAGGATCGAAGATTAGCTATGAATAAGCCTTGAAGACATGGAATTTTGGATATTTTATATGGGATAATACTTAGCCCATATAAGCCCACAATTGGAGATAAAAACCCAATTTGTGCCGCCTATATCCAAGGAAATATCCAATTCCCGCATATTTCCGCTACTAGTCCTAACAGGATTAGGCTTCAGCGCAGTCTTAGTAAAAAGGCCCTAACTTTCTGCTCAGATGTCCGTTTTAGGCCCGAGAGTAGGCGTTGGAAAGCTCACTCCGAGATCTACAACTTTCCTTTGAAGTCCAAGACCCAGTTCTGCTATATTCAAGCCCGAAATCGACATCGAAGTTCCTGCACAATTCCAGAAAATTCCAGGATCCTATTTTGACTTGGATTTTACTCTAGGAAGACTTTTAATCCAACTTGGAGACCAAGTCAGCCCTTAAACCGTCCTAGAGTCCTATCCTACTTAGAATTGGAGTCTTTAGGGTTATTTCGACTATAAATAGCCACCTTAGGTGGTCTAGGTTTTTATGTATGTAGATCTAGAGATTGTATTTTGAAGAATTGTTGAAGATTTGGAGGTGAAAGCCCTTGGAGCCGCCACCCCCCCCTCTTCTTCCCATCCATAGATAAGTGTTCTTCTTATTCCTTGGATGCTCACTCAATTCATGAGTGAGTAATCCCTTTCTTTTCTCCAATGTAGAATTTAATTGATCTCTTGACTTATATCATGGTGAGATTTTGTGCTTTTATATGAAAATTGTTAGGGAATTTCTTAATTCTCTGTTTTAATTCTATGATGCTTGTTTTGATGGATTGGAGTCGATACTATCTTGATAAATTAAGTCAACATTAGCTAAATTAAGTCTAGAACTAATACTTCAGATTTAATTGTTTGTAGCAATTGGAGGAGAACTAATACTTCCTTCCAAGGGATATAAGAATCAGTAGATAATTAATTGTTTGTCGTGCTTGTTCATAAATTACTAGTTCTTAATGCTTTGTTCTTAACAAATCTCTAAGCCCTAATAAGGAAATTGGTTGTTATGAATAAAAGGGATAAATTAAGCTGGAAAAGAGACCTTTTATCTAATTTGGTAGTTTCGGATATAATTCCAAACAAGCTATCCAATGTTTTCATAATTTTTAGATATCAATGATCCATGTTATTTTTGTCAAGAGGGATACTAATTCTATGTTGGAGGGTTTTTTTAATTATTTTCTCAATTTATTCACTGCTTTCTTATTAATTGTTTTCTTTAATTTTCTTGATTGCTTTCTTAGATAATTTTAATTGTTGGTTTGATTTGATTTTATTATACTTACAAAATTCTCTTATTTTATTTGTTTGTTTTAAGAAAAAGAATAATTACCTATCTCTCTGTGGGATCGACCCCTACTTGCCCTAGCTATTCTTAGTTAGTAATTGTTGGGATTATTTTTATGATTGCTGATGATCGGTCAGCCGTCATGGCTTTTATTGGCCAACCATCATGAAAGACTGTATGGAATTTGCCAAAGGCTGCCAAGCTTGCCAGAAGTATGGTCCTATCTGGAGACTTCCATCAGAGGAGTTACACTCTATAATAAAGCCTTGGCCATTCAGGGGATGGGCAATTGACCTCATTGGAAAGATTTACCCACCGGCTAAGGGAGGTGTCTACTTTATTATAGTTGCCACAGATTACTTCACCAAGTTGGTGGAGGCAAAAGCTCTGAATGGCATATCTCATAATGACATCAAGAAATTCCTCAAGGAACACATCATCTATCGCTTTGGGATTCCAGAAACTCTCACTACTGTTCAGGGTACCAACTTTGATGGTGAGATTACAAGGAGTCTGGAAAGAAAATTTGGCCTAAAATTCACTAAGTCCACGCCATATTATGCACAGGCTAATGGACAGGCCGAGGCTTTCAACAAAGTAATGATAAGCATCATAGAAAAGATGATAAAAGACAAACCCGGTTAATGGGATAGCGTCTTACCTAAGGCTCTGTGGGCATACCGTATGTCACAACGATCAAGCACTGGTGTGAGTCCATTTAGCCTAACATATGGCCATGATGTGATGGTTCCTATGGAACTTTTGGCTAAGTCAACCAGAGTTGCATTTCAAAATAACTTACAGTGGTATGACTATAATGATGCCATGATGATCGAGCTTAAAGAACTTGACTCTGAAAGGTTGGATGTTTTGAATCACCTATAAGCACAAAAGAAGAAGGCTGAAAGAAGTTAGAACAAAAAAGTTCGTCAACGAAGTTTCATCGAAGGCGAATTAGTATGGAAAGCTTTCTTGCCTATAGGTTCTAAGAAACATGGAAAATGGTCTCCTAAGTGGGAAGGATCATTCCGTATCAAGAAAGTACTTAAGAATGGTGCTTACTGGTTAGAGACTGAGGATGGCGACTCCCATAGAAAGTTTATCAATGGGCGCTATTTGAAGAAGTACCATCCAACTACATGGGAAGCAAAGTCTGATCCAAATACTGAGTTTGACATGGAGGAAGAATTAGATGATGTGGTTATGACTCAACTCATAGCCACATGCTTCACCGAAGTGTAGAATAAACTTACACGCTTCGTGGACTTAGCCGCCCCAAGTGCGTTCTTGCGGCTTTAAAATAAAAACAAATATATTTATTACTTATGAAGTAATGAAAATTTCAAAATTTTGCCTCTAAGTATACCAAGGGTGGCGAAATTACTAACAAAAGGAGGAAATTCCATCACTAAAATTACACAAGCGTTGTGGAATTTAAAGTTTTTCAAAATTTGGTCTTAGTTAAAAGTGGGAGACCGAATTTTTCAGGGATTTTTTATGATTATTGCCGAAATTTTGTCTAAGTATTATTGGCAATTTGACTTCAAAATAAAATCCTGAGTATTTTAAATCTTTATGGTTTAGTCATAAGACCAAGAGATTAATTTGACAAAGGATTTTGTTTAAGTTAGATGGCTAAAAACAACAAAGGCCACTAATATAAAAGTTGGCTAAAAATCCATTGCCACCAATTTAAAACAAAATTTTAACTTGTTTGAAAATTGAAATCAACTCATAGAACAAAATCTTAAAGTCATAAGATTACTTGAAAAAAGTAAAAGTACGGAAAGAAATAAAAGTCCTAAGCTAGGATGTGGAAACTACTCATCCTCGTCTGACACCTCAGCTTCTTCCTCTTCAACTTCAGCGAAGGGATCATCTCCGTTGAAGACTTCAAAGTAGTTGGGGATATTTCCTTTCCAAGTCTGAAAAATGTTGGTCAATTGCTCCAATTGGAAATATTTGGTACCCATCTCCTCATCAATTCCCTTGATATCAACCAGAGAGGCAGCAATTTCTTCAATCTGCTTACACTTCTATATAGCGGCTTGCTCCATGTTGGTCTTCAGATTAGTGAGTTCGCCGTCCACTTTGGCCATTTGGGCTTTGAGATTATCCAAAAGTGTGTTGAGAAGCACTTCATGGTCAGTAGGAGTAGGCATCTCATGGAACTTTATGATCTCAAGTTCAAGCTCTCCTCTACCATTCAGGTATTCGGCCTTAGCCAGATGAATCTGGGCAATGCTTTGGAAGTGTGGTTGTATTCAGTGGCAAATACTTTGAAGAGAATGGGAGAGTCACGCAAAAATTGAACAACATGAAGATCAACTCTAGGAGAAGCAAATAAGATGTCAATTGCTCCTTGAATTGAATCTGCAGTCTCCTCCATAGTAGCACGCTTGGCATTGTTGAGGAAGATTTCTATATCTCCAATAGCCATCTCAAGCTCCAAATTTGAAGGAATTTCTTCAAGGTTTTCCACTTTAGGGACTTTCAGAAGCGCTGCAACAATATCCTTAGAAATTGCAACAAAATTAGCAAAATTGTTAATATACAATTTTGTTGAATAAGATGGTGAAATTAAAATTTTTACCACCTTAAAATTATTTCATAATTTTTGTTATGGCAAAAATATTAATTATGGCTGCCAAAATTAATTATGTTAATATTTTAAAGAAAATCTAAATTAATTTTGGCCTTAAAATTACAATAAGGGCGAAAATCTTAATAGCATGCCGCCCAAGTTGCAATTTTTGCAACCAAGGCCGCGACATGCTAGGGTTTAAGGCATTAGGTAAATTAAATTTCATACTTATGAAATTTGACTTAATTATGCCTAAGCCTAATACTTATTTTTGGCTAATTTTATCAATTGGGCCGAAAATAGTAAAATTCCTAACCCTAGGGGACTAAATTGCAAGCCGCACAAGTTGCAACTTTTGCAATTAAGGGCTGCGGCATGATTAGGGTTTGGAACTCATCAAATTAGGTTTTCATACTTAAGAATTACAGCCTAATATAACCCCTGATTTTTGGCTAAGTCAACTAATTAGGCCAAAATCACGAAATCTTAATCCTAGAAGCTAAGTAACATGCCGCGTGAGTTGCAATTTTTGCAATTTAGGCCTTGGCGTGTTAGGGTTTCTTTATACACTAAAATTAGGTCTAATGCTTGACAAATACAACCTAATTTTATCACTTAACCCCCTGAATTTTGGCCAATTTAACCAATTAGGCCGAAAGTCACAAAATTACTTAAACCCTAGGGACCTAATTGCAAGCCGCACAAATTGCAAAAATTGAGGCCGCGGTTTCTAGGGTTACTAATCCTCATCAAATTAGGTTTTTTTCATCCAATTTTAACCTAATTACATGAGGAAAACATGTTGTCCTAATCAATTTTGGCCAAATTTAAAATCCTAAGCCAAATTGGATTTGGATTTTTGGCCAACTAAGGCCGAATCTTGCAACTAGGGTTTAGAAACCCTAACCAACGATACCAGCCCTTATTTTCATCAAATTAACATGTGTTTATGTTATTTTCTACATGATTATGGGCAGCAACATGTTAATGTAAAGATCTATGGCAAAAATTAAGTCCTAGGCCGAAAACTATGTGGTTTTTACTAGGGTTTTTTGCCAATTTCTTCATCAAATTGATTTGATTCCTAAATCAAATTATTCCTCAAAATTCCAGCAGCTATATTGCTCAAAATCATCATCAATTTCGACCTAAACATGGCAAATTGAGCTAGGGTTTGCGGCATAAAGGAAGTTGTTGAATTTAAATTCAAAAATTGAAATTTCATGAAGCAATTACCTTGATTTTGTGCCGATTTGGGATCAATCACCATGGACTTGAGCTTTGGCCTTGCTTGGGTCGAGTTAGGGCTGCCTTCATGGGAGTTTGATCCAAATTGCTTGATCCTTGCCAAAGATTTGGAAGCCTCCAAGAACAAGGAGCTGCGGCTTGAATTATTTGGCATGGAGGATGATTTTGATTGATGATTTTTGTTGTTGTTGCCGTGATCTTTGGAAGCCATTGGAGCATGAGAACTTGCTGTAATTTTCGGCAAAGTATGGTACAAAGAGAAGGGGTCGACGTTGCCTAAGGAAAATAAGAAGAAGAATTTTGGCCCAAGACCAATTTCCTTATATACAAGCTCAAATCCTTTTTAATTCAAGGACTTAAGCTTGGGGGGGCATTGTTTATACCTCAATTTACAATTGAGGGTAAATTGGTCTTCACATAAATAATATCAAGATGTGTGGTCAAGATTTGATTAAAAATCCTGATGAAACTTAGTTTCTGCACCATCCTAGTTCTGATAGAATTAGGAAAATCTTGTAATTAATTAATAAAGGCTGAAAATTATTAATTATTTATTAATTATTTTCAGAATAATTATTATTAATTTACCTTCAGTGCCACCCCTGCCTAAGGAAAGTGGCATGATAGGTGATGAAGAGGCAGTTTCCTTTAATGCTGTTGTCATCTAGGAAGACAAGCAGTAAAAAGAGAAGTTGTATGTCATCATCCCATAGGATGGAAAATATCTTATGGACTCACATAAAAAGGCCCAAAGTCATCTCCCATGAGGAGAGGCCGCCCTCCCCTCTTAGGAAGGTCATTTTCCTTTTCCTGCAGGAAGGAGGCAGAGAGCTAAAATTTGTCAACAAGAGAAACACCTATCTACGTAAGAGAGACATGAGATTTTCAACCTCACACTTCCTCAACATATTTGACCTAACATGGTGAAGAAATCGACTAGCCCTCTCCCTTCCCTCGGGAGGCAAACTACAACTTTTGCATTTTGTTCAATTAAGGACAAAATCGTAAAATTGATCAATTGAGGAGGCTAGAGGCTGCAATTTCAACAAGGGATCATGCCATGATGATCCTTGAGTCATGTAGATCATCTTGGTAAAATTTCACCTTATTCTGACATTGGTGGAAAAACTTATTCACGGTTTTCAGTTAAGGATAGTTTGGGGTGTGAAACCAACTTTACCATGAAGGAGAGCTCGATTTCAACCAAGATTTTTCCCATAGTCTTATGGTGATAATCTAACCCTACCGGTGAAATTTGAGCTAATTCTGACTTCGTTTGCAACTTTTGCATCCTTTTCAGTTAAGGACAAGTGGCTTTGTCACCCCGGTTTAAGCCATTTTCTTAACTTAGTGTTATTTTTATGATTTGATTAGTTAAATATGACTAAGTAAAGATAATTTCATGGCCTTGGTGTTAAGAGTCCAAGTCCTGATGTTCGAAGGCCACTTCTTAGTCAAATTATTAATTTCAGCACAAAGGAAACAACAAAGGCATACTGAAGTGTGATAGGAAGAAGGAAAAATCATCCATCATCCATTAAGAAGGGAAATTGCCGTCCTCCATCAAGAGGGAAGACATCCTGGAGTTCCATCTCCCCTCCTCCCAACCGTTGGAAGCAATCAGAAGAAGAAGGAAGCTTCACTACACCTTCCTAGAAGCTGTCATCTCCTAAGGAGGAGGAATTCGTCTTCCTCAGCAAGTCAAGCCCATTAAATGCAAGGCCCATGCCACCCCCTATATAAAGGGATCAATCCCAGAGCTTCAGACAGATATCACTCATCTCACAAACCAGATCCTACAGCTACAAACTTGCTCCGCGCAAAAACCAAGCTTCGTGCTTATTTTCTCTCAAAAGCTCCGCGCTTTTTCTCTTGTTTATCACGAGTTCTTATTTGTTCTTCAATATTTCCTTGTTTCAATCTTGTCTCCGGACAAAAGAACGCTCTTTTAGTGTTATTTCCTTGTTTCAATCTTGTCTCCGGTCGTTAAAACACTGTACACGCGTTTCTCTCTCAGTAATAACAATCAGTTGTTATTTTTCTCTCAATCTCAATCAAGAACAGCTCTTGCAGCGCTAATTTAGGAAGACTTTATCTTGTGGATCCAGTGATTTAAATGCTCCGGTGTGACTTTGATCCAGTCCCCACAAATCGCTCTGCGTTTTTTCTCTCAAAAGCTCCGCGTTTTTTCTCTTGTTCATCACGAGTTCTTACTTGTTCTTCAATATTTCCTTGTGTCAATCTTGTCTCCGGACAAAAGAACACTCTTTTAGTGTTATTTCCTTGTTTCAATCTTGTCTCCGGTCGTTAAAATACTGTACACGCGTTTCTCTCTTAGCAATAACAATCAGTTGTTATTTTTCTCTCAATCTCAATCAAGAACAGCTCTTGCAGCGCTAATTTAGGAAGACTTTATCTTGTGGATCCAGTGATTTAAATGCTCCGGTGTGACTTTGATCCAGTCCCCACAAATCGCTCTGATCTTTAATCTGCTGCTTCGTGCACCAGCAACATGTTTCTACAACCTCTTTGTCAATTTCAGCAAATTGACTGGCACGCCCCTGCGCTGTCAAAAAGTTTTTAAGGCGAAAACTCCTAGAGAGATTTTTGACGCAACAAAAAGAAAAAAATGCTAATTTAAGAAGGAAATATATTTTGAATTTACAAAATTAAAACGGAAATATATTTTGAATTTACAAAATTAAAGAATATATAATTTTAAAATATTAAATCAAACTGAAAAAGTGTAGCAAAAATCACAAAGAAGTGTTAAATTTTTTTACCCCACTAACCAAATGTCCTGACTACACCACTGCAGGAAACAAATGATTGCCAATGATGTAGAAATCAAATATAAAAATGTTTTTCTAATTTGTATGATTGGACTTATAAGTTTCCAACTATTAAAATGAATTTTTTGAAATAAAGATTCTTTGGTCCTAGAAGCTTGGTATTAGAACTTTTGTTTTTTCCCTTCTTTTGGCATATGAATTGACCAGAATAACTGCTTTACTTTGACACAAGAAGATGTATGCAAAGAATTTTGGATGAAAGTAAGTTAAAGTGGTAACATGTAGCTTTATTAATTTGGCTGAGTAATATCTGAATTCATAGTCACCCAATTTTGCGCATACTCATAAATGGAATTGATGATCATAAAAAGTAGGATTGTGATAGAGCGATAAGACATCCATTTACTCAAAATGAATGCTTAGAATATAGATAGAAAAGTTTAGGATTGAATATTTATGGATGAAAATTTGGACAGATTATCTTAGAAAAAAGGAATACTACAAATTAGCGAAAACAGTTGTGTCAAAACTTTGTGGCTCTTTGGTGAAGTGATCCAAAGATTGATGACAAACTTGCTGAATTAAGTTGAATGCATGGTGAACTATATTTTCCAACTTTCGTACTGTGTTGGTTTTTATAAGGAGGTAAAGTTGAAAGAGCAGGAATTTTTGGGAGAAGCCACTTGTGTCCTGTGTGATGAGGTGAGTTGGCTTGCATTGAGTGATAAACACTGGTTAGATTGTTTTGTATATTGTTCCAACTTTGAAGTGAAATCCTCAAAAAACCTGTACTGCCAATGCATGGCAACTAAAAGCTATTACTTACATTTCCTTGTGCTTTTCACAGAAATGGCTTGCTGCTAGTTTTGCAATGGCTTAAAATCATTTGTAAGGATGAGTTAATTAAATTATGCTCATTCACTCTTGATGGGCCATTAATAATTAGCATCCTTTTGCATTACATACAGGTCATGAAGAGGCAGCTCTTATGGAGAAGGAGGAGCCACAATTCAGTTTCCTTGACTACATATATAATATCTAGTCTAGTGGAATAATATTTGAGCTAAATTTTATGGTTGCTATAGTATTGACTTTTACAGGTAACAGAATAATCTTTTTGCCCTGCGATATGCTTAGCTCATCAGGCTTTTGTTCTCCGGTTTCTGATAACTAATTGTCTGCGTTGGGCCAAGATGGAGGACAATTAAAAGCTTATATAACCATCAAATGAACACATGAAAGCAACACAGATAGATAGATATATTTGTCGTAGGATTAATTTTGATATAGTATTAATTAGTTGATTTCTTAAACTAGATGGAAAACATAAAGCAGGCTGTTGTTGCTTGTCTCTTAGAACCAAATGCACCACTAGTATAGAGCCTGTTTTTCTATATTTAGTAAATTTGATTATTATTAATCAAGAAGATGATACTTTTACAGGTGGGCAGTTTTTGACTTACATGCGGGCTACAAACATTAAGCCAGTGCCCAGTAGTGTACTCCTTGCTTCACTGCAATCTAATTCTCTTTGATGTTATTATAATTTTGAAAACCTTGCAATCTTCTCTACATGCTGCTAATTAAATACAAATACATACTCTGTGTCTGTGATGTCATGTCATCTTCTGTCCTAGCAAGCCTGATTGCCATAGACCAGACCTTACATTTTCACCTGCTCCCATCTCTATTCCATATTACACACCTCTCTCCAGTGCATCGATCAAAATCTTCAACCCAGGTTGCCAGCTTCGTTTATGTGCTTCAGAGCCCTTGTCGATTCGATTGCCCCATATGCATGTGCATGCAGCCTTTCTTCCACTCTGTTACTTGCTGTAGAAGCAACATTCGCTACTACTAGCTTTGTCGTGAGAAATTATTAATAAAGGAAACTAGGAACACCCACTCCCCCCTTTGTCCGTCACACTAACAAAACAAATTGACATTCATCAGCTTCTTCAAATCTTTTTGATTTGTTCTCAATAGGAAATTTTAGTCTTTATATTAATTAATATTAATTAGGGGTATATAGGGAAACATATATATATATTTTTATTTATTACTCCTAGTAATTGATTGTTATAAAGTTACTTACAGATTTTCCTTCCCTTCTCTCTATTCTTCTCTTCTATCCCCTTTCTTCAACCAAACCAGATTTCTCAATTCTCAGGAAAAACAAATAAAAAACCCCACTCCTCCGCCGACGAAAGAAATAGTATAAATTAAGGAATACTAGTTGTTTGATTGTATCAAGCGGAAATGGTTTTAGCAGAGTTAGGAGGGAGCATCTCCCGGGTGATACAGCGGATGAGCAATGCCACCATAATCAACGACAACGTTTTCGATGAATGCCTTAACGAAATCGCCAGAGCTCTTATTCAGGCCGATGTTGGAATCGATCTCATCCGTCATATGCAAGCCAATATTAGGAACATTGTCAGTCTCAATGACCTAGCCGCCGGTCATAACAAGCGCAAAATCATCCAACAGGCACTTTTTGAAACTCTTTTATTCTCCATTTCATTCAGAATTTGAGAATCTGGATGAATTTTAAATTATCTTGCTAGTCTAATAGTTTTGTTGTTTTGTTAAACTGTGTAATTATCTCTCCTATTTTGGGCATAGTATTTGAATATATATGAATGTCCCTTTTACTTCTTCTTTCATTATTTTGTTCTTTTAGTTCAGTGCTAACATTCTTGAGATATATATATGCTAAAGTTCACTTATTTTTGTTTTACCGTTTTCAATCCTAAGTTTTGTGTATGTGTGTTTGATTTGATGACTTCCGGATGGTTTCTCTCATGACATTTCATGTAACCTGGAAATTCTTAATTTAATATTTTATTTATTGGTTCATGCTGTACTTATTGTATTCCCCCTCTCCCCCGTTACAGGCAATTTTTGATGAGCTATGTAAGATGTTGAATCCTGGGAAGCCTTCTTTTACTCCAAAGAGAGGGAAAACAAGTGTTGTGATTATTGTCAATTTACAGGGTAGAGCTTTTTCTTTTGCATCTTCATTTATATTGATCTTCGGTATATATATATTTTTTTTGCACAAATTAGCAGGATATTTATTTATTTAAAGTAGATATTACAGATTGTAGCATTGCCTATAAGACAGGATGTAGACCCGTTATACATATCAAAGTTCAAAAGATCATTAAAAAAAGGCTGAGGGTAGTAAAAGTCCTCTGAAGCTCTGGTGTCAACAGCCTTGGCATCTGCTACTTTCAGAGGTGATGTTACAAAGATGGCAGAATGGGGAGGGAAGAATTTTCTTTTGATATAGATTGAAAGAAGTAGGTAATCTATTATGTGCACATAACCAAATATAGAACCTAACTCTAGGTAAAGCTTTAAGCTTCCACAAAGATAGCCATGGTAAGGCTGGTAAAACAGGTTTGTGTGTTTGAAATATTAGTGTTCTGTAAAGGGAAGCAGTAGTATATTGTCTACATTTATCAAGTAACCAAACTGGTTATCAGGACAAAGAAAAGTGGGAATTGGAATTGCAATTATTTGGTCTATAAGAACCTGAGGCAACAAGGTAATAACAGTCTCAAGATTCCAGGTATGGGTATGAGAATCAATACATTGGCAAACTTTGAGATTATTTAAGTGATCTGGTACAGGTTCTATCATTAATTCATTCAGAGCAAAATTAGATATCCATTTGTCATACCAGAAACTAATATGTTCTCCATTACTCAATCTCCACCCTATATTATTTGTAATCAAAGGAGTACATTTAACCAAACCTTTCCAAAAACAGGATCCAGTATTTGTATGTGAAACACTTAAAATATCATTGGAAGCAAAGTATTCAGTTTTTAAAAGATTGAAACAAACGGAGTTGTTGTTATTGAAGAATTTCCAGATGAATTTGGATAATATAGCTTTGTTAAATTCTTCCATTGAATGTATACTAAGTCCACCTAAGTCAAGTGGTAATGTGCAAATATTCCTGTTAACTAAAGATGATCTCTTAGTTTGGCCAATAAAAAAGATGATCTATTAGTTGTGCTAGTAGGATTCCAAAGAAATTTCCTTATTAAAGAGGATATTGCTTTGCAGACATGAGAAGGAAGCAAGAAGACAGAAAGTGTATAAACTGGAATAGAAGTCAAAACAGATTTAATAAGAGTTAATCTTCCTGCATATAATAAAAATTTGGTATACCATTTGTTGATGTGAATCTTGATATTATTAATTAAAGGCTGAATAGTGAGTTTAGTGATTCTTCCTGTAAAAACAGGCAAGCCTAAGTATTTGTCTTGTGTGTTGAGTAGAGGTAATTGGGAGAAGTCTGTGGTGGTAAATCAGGAATGGTCTTGGGTATTGGGGAGAAGGCAATGGCACATTTATTATGGTTCAACGATTGTCCTTTGGTAATGGTCTTTGGTATTGTTGGTAATGAGGCTATCTGTTGTGAATTTTTCTAAGATGTTTCAAATGTAGGAAGACCTGATTTTTTCTGTTGACATGTCTTTTTGAAAATTTTCAGGGTCTGGGAAAACAACTTCTTGTACAAAATATGCACATTATCATCAGAAAAAAGGTTGGAAACCAGCTCTAGTCTGTCCTGATACATTCAGAGCTGGTGCTTTTGATCAGTTAAAGCAGAATGCTGCCAAAACTAAGATTCCTTTTTATGGAAGGTACTTTTTTCGTTTCTTATTATTAATTGTTGTGGCTACATATCTGGATTGATCACTCTTTTATGTAATACTGGTTATCCATTTGAAGCTTGTTAATTCTTAAGATGGAGATGTGAAAAAGAGAACAATCTTGACTTAGTATAATTTTCATCAATGGTTTAATGCATGTCACTAATTTATAGAAATCTTTTTAATTAGTGCAAAAAAGGGCGTAAGAAGGCATTGAAATACTTGTTTGATTTGTATTTAGCTTAGTTTAGTTTTTGCTTCTTGAAAATTGAGTGATGCCTGTCTGCAGACCTATGTATACATATCGGCTATGCTATAGCTATGAACCTAACAATGTAACATGCATGAAATGCCATGTCTGCCTCCCCCCAATAGTTTGATTTGACTGGTTTCATTTAAGTGCGAAAGAATACATATTGTTGATTTTCTACTTGTAGTTCCTTTTTTGGATTTTAGCCCTGGAGAAATTTCTTTAGATGTCATCACTTAAATGTTCACTTATCATTTAAAATGATTTTTGTCTGCTCTATCTGCAGAAGCATGGAGTCAGATCCCGTAAAAGTTGCTGTGGAAGGTGTGGAAATGTTTAAGAAAGAAAACTGTGATCTCATTATTGTTGATACCAGTGGGCGCCATAAACAGCAGGCTGCTTTGTTTGAGGAAATGCGTCAAGTTTCTGAAGCAACGGTATGGCGCATGTTTTAGATGCTCATTTTGTTTCAGGATATTTATTTATATATATTACAATCTTCCCACTGATTTTTTTTTTTAATCTCTTCTATGTTCCAGAAACCAGACCTTGTTATTTTTGTTATGGATAGTAGTATAGGTCAGGCTGCCTTTGATCAAGCTCAGGCATTTAAACAAAGTGTTGCAGTTGGTGTTGTGATTGTTACCAAAATGGATGGCCATGCTAAGGGTGGTGGCACTCTCAGTGCGTAAGTTTTATGATTTTGATTCATCTGCTCAAGTTGTAAATATTTGCATTTTTTTAGATAATAAATATATAATGAGAAATTTCCATTTGCTTCATCATTAGGTTGAATTCTGCAAATATGTATGTTTCTTACTTACTTCCTTCTATGGCTTCTACCAGGGTCGCAGCTACTAAGAGTCCTATCATATTTATAGGAACTAGAGAGCATATGGATGAGTTTGAAGTCTTTGATGTTAAACCATTTGTAAGCCGTCTTCTAGGTATAGATCTCCTTTTCATGTTATGCGTTTTAACCACAGTAATTATGAGTTTCAAAATGATGATTGCTTGAACCATTAACATGGTGCTTATCTTTCTGAATAGGCATGGGTGATTTGTCGGGGTTCATAGACAAGATTCATGAAGTTGTTCCCATGGATCAACAACCAGAGCTTGCGCAAAAGCTTTTGGAAGGGAGCTTTACCTTAAGGATTATGTATGAGCAATTTCAGAACATACTCAAAATAAGTCCCTTTGGGCAGGTTTGCGCAATGCTTCCAGGATTTACTGATGAATTAATGCCAAAGGGTCGTGAAAAAGAAAGCCAGACAAAGATCAAGCGCCACATGACCATGATGGACTCTATGACTAATAAAGGCAAGTGAATGGAATGCTGCTTTATTCAGTGTCTTCAGTTCGGACATGTAATTATATTGTTGGGAATATATATAGCATTTTAGTATAGTAGTATCACTTCACTAGTTCATTCTGTGTTGATTGCTAAATCTGTCGCAGAGTTGGATAGTTCAAGCCCAAAGCTCATGAACGAATCAAGAAT
Organism: Corchorus olitorius; assembly: GCA_001974825.2. Lineage (NCBI taxonomy): Eukaryota > Viridiplantae > Streptophyta > Magnoliopsida > Malvales > Malvaceae > Corchorus > Corchorus olitorius. The sequence goes on along the minus strand of AWUE01022931.1, from coordinate 27,551 downwards.
GATGCTGATAGCCCGGGGATCTGGTCATCACATTCGAGAGGTAATGGAACTGTTAGAGGAGTACAAGCGTCTTGCTAGGGTGTGGAGCAAGGTGAAGAGTCTTAAAATTCCTGCCTTATCTCGCAACATGAGCAAGGCCCTCCCTCCCCAGATGCTGAAGCAGATTGGTGCTATGGGTGGCTTCCAGAACTTGATGAAGCATATGGGTTCTGCCAAATATAATATATGAATATGATGGGGATGTTAATGTTTGGAGGTGGCGACCATTAAATTCCAAGAACTCGGTGACGGAAAGCCTTAAAGTCCTTGTAGCTCTTGAGCAAAGATCAAATGCACACTGCCAATTAACTTCACTGACATTTTGCTTGTAAATTACCTTCTACCAAGTTCTATAGCTGCTTTTTGTTTTGGTTATGTAAATGATAAATTGCAAAAATTATGGAACGAAATTATTAGCAACGCTTTCTTTTATGTTTGCTCAAAAAAAATATTAGCAACGCTTTTAACATCTAAGTTCTAACTTCTAACTTCTAACCATCTGTTGAGTTTTTTGTCAGATGTAAAATATAATAGCCTTCGTTTCTTTATATAAACTAGACGTACAACCCGCGCTCCGGGATGTTCATTGTATGTTCAAAGTACTCGTGTTGTCATATGTATATATCATAGATTTAATTATGGGATAAGTAGAATTTAACACTTGAAAGGTAACATATAGTGGTGGTGAGCAGAATATGCTGATGCCATTATATCCGATGCATTTTGAACATTGAAATCCAATTAGGCATCTTCCGAACCTAAAGAAAACGACTGCAAGTAAGACTAATATCCACCTTAACAACCATAGCCGTCTTTAACACATCCAAATTGCACGCTTATAACAGTATGAAAGAAAAGTAGGGGAGAGTTTGCTTCTCCCACTCATCCAAAGTTAGAACTGCGGGTTCTTTTTTCCACTTTCCCAATATTTTCGACCTTTAGAATGCAGACCATCCAAGTTTGAAAATACATGAATTTAAAACTGAAGGTTAATGTAAAAAAATTTCAATAACCAAGAAATATGGTACTTTACATATATTCAAAACTGAAGGTAAATGTAAGGTTAAAGTTGGAATAAAAGAAAAAAATAATGCTTGCTATAGGCCATGCCAAATATAGCACGGCACTGTAACAACTTAATTTTGCAGTGCCTTAGGAATCCCGAGTTGCCGTATTCATTGGAGTATAATTTTTCAACTTTTTGCATCATTATCCCGTTTTTTCGGATTTATTGGGCTTGCCCTAAATTGATCAGTTTCAATTGACCTAATATGGCAAGTATATATAAGACTAAATTGATAGGTTTTTAGGTACAGAGACGAAATTGAACATTTGTATGTGGTGCAAAAGAAATTATTAAACAGACCAGTTCCGCGATGTCATCTATGGTTCCGACTAATAAAATCATGACAATTCAAAATTATTTCTAAAATTTAGGCCGAAATGTAACATCAAGTTTAACCTCAAGTTTCATAAGATGTGATTTACTAGGTAAGTCTCGAAATATAAGTCTTAAATGTAGAATTTGTAGTTAAAAAATTAAATAATCACGATTTTATTGATCGGAACCATAAATAACGTAATAAGAATAATCCATGTAATAATTTTTGACTGCAAAACCTGGTATTTTGAACCAAATGAAGCATAAAAGAAAGATAGGAATTTGGAAGAGTAGGAGAATCTTATCCAAGTTTCAATTTGGTTCATAGGCAAGGATAGAATAGATGTAACTCAGCAGCCAAACACAACATTTCTTTACCGTTTCCCTTCCCCAGGCCTCAACCCCAACAAGAAGTTGCTGAGTTGTAGACTTGAAAGTTCTCCAAGTCTCCGAAAAAAAAATACTAAGCAGGGATTGTTTTGTTTAAGCTCTCTTCTCAATTTTGGATGGTTAAATTAAAGACTGATTCTCCCCTCTCTCGTCGTATCGTTCGCTCCTTCTTAGATTTCCTCAACTCCGGTACTCTCTCTCTCTCCTCTGATTGCATTCTCTAAAAGATTTCGTTTTCGATCATTCGATTAGGTTAGCTTAGTGTTTCTCACCGATTTCTGTTTTCTTTCCTTTCCTTTTCCTCAATTTTATTTTTAAAGTGATTATCTTTTTTGTTGTTGATTTCGCTATGATGCAAAGGTGAAATTAGCTCGTTTGCTGTTTGGTTTAGGCTATTGAAATGCTAACAAGCTAGAAAGTCAAAGTGTGCCTTCAATGCTTATCTATGAAATGTAGACTCCGGGTTGAAAGTAAAAACTTGCTTTCTTCATGGAGTGTGATGGTTCGATTGGAAAAGAGGGTTACTTACAGTGTGTGATATGTTTGAGTGAATGTGAGGATGGGAAGACCTAAAAGGTGCAGCTGGGATGATTCCCTTGGAGAATTTCTCTGGAATTTTGGGGAACAATGTAGGGTTTTATTGATCGTCACTTGTTAGGGGGGGAAAAAAAGCTGAAAACTTTGAAACTGTGGCCTATGAGCTGCTGGAGTTTTTAAACCATTGAACTGATTTCTTGTTATCTAGCCACTTTGGTTTAGGATGCAGCCTCATTGAGTAGTTAGGAAACAAGTAAATTGTTGTTTGTGTGTATACTCTGTAAGATCAATTGATTGAAGGAAACTTTTGAAACGTATGACTGGTAGTGCTATCATGTTTGTTAAGTAGCAAACTTTTAAGATCATTGATGTCATCCAATTAAGCTGGTTGCTTGCACCCTCAATTACTTATTATATACTGGTGGGGCAGGGGAGAAGCTTAGGGGTTGTGAAGTTGGGGTAGGTTGCATTTAGGACATGGGGAATATGTTTCTATATTGTATTACTGGTAAGTTTATCTGTTCTTACTACCTAGGCCTCTTCTACCAAATTCGTCATTCTATACTTTTTTATTTCCTGCATTTGCTCATTTTGTTTAAACATTTCTAAACGTGGTTCTTTTCTCTCTCTATTATGTAGTTGAACCTGCCCCAGGGGTTGATCTTGAAGGCCTTGAAGTTGCCGGGGAATGTTTGAGAGAGGTTTTTAAACTTGACTCGGCTTCTATAAATGATGTGAAACCTGATATATTAGTTGAATTGTTTAGTTCATTGGAAGCAACTAAGGATCAGAGAATTCAATCAGATTTTAGTAACAGGGGAGCTTCTGATAAAGTCCCTAGTTCATCATTTCCCCATGATGTCAATCGTGCTAATTCCATGGAGGCATCAAAAATGGTATTTTATTAACCTTTTTCCCCTTTTAAATCTATTTATAGCATATATGGCTTTACAATTTAACTTTGCATATTCACATTATCTTTATATGGTGTTTGCGTACAGATATAATTTTATTAAATATCATGACACTCTGGAGACATTCATAGTTTATGATATTTTATCTCTTGCAGCATTTCTTTCTGTTTCATTCCATGTATTTGGACATTATGTTCTCTCTAGTTCTGTCTAATATGATTGGTGTCTTGATGTTGCTGAATTAGGAGGATAATTGGACCAGAGAACCTCAATCTGCAGGTAGGACCATACTCTTTATCTTTGATAATATGACACCCTGGACATTTTGATAGCAGGGTTGAAATAATTTTACGTTCTTCTTATCTATTAAAATGCTTTTGGTTATATACAATAATTTTAATTTGACATCAATGTAACTGGCAGGGGTCTGTAAGGATGAACTCTTTGGGCAATTCTTTGCTGCACTCGAGAAAATTCACTTTTTCAGGGCCCTGCCTGATGGGAATGATGATCCTTTCCAACTGGATAAAGCTTCTCGTTTATTTCAAGATGCAGTAAACGTATGTTTGCTCTGTTGTATTTTAAAACTTGTGCTCGATGAACGATGAATCTGTTGTAGTTGACTATTTTTTGTTGCTTGAATTAATTGGTACAAATTGACAGTTCTCATTGATATATCTTCAGATTTGCCTCATTTATTGTGTTTGATTTTTCACTATCCCTTTTAATTAGTTTCATATCATGCTTTAACTACATCATTACATGTTGAAAATAAGTTAGATAGGCAGGGTCATTGAAGATGATTTTTTTTTCCTTCCTCTTCTGGTCATCCTTTTCTAGTATCTTGACTGAAGTGCCTTGAGAAGGGAAATTTACTTTCACCAAAATTAAATACTTAGCTCATTACATGGGTTCAAGCATTAAACAATCGATATTTTCTCTGTCTTTGTGAAGACTTGAATGAAGGTCAGTGTGTAGGGAAATCTTCTAAGGAGTTTGTTGGCCTTGGAAAAGTCCTATGAGCAAACTGTTACTCATTTCTTAATCGGGCATCTGCCTGACCAAGCAGACAGTGACATCTTTCTTTTCATCTTCTGAGTTATGTTTTATCTCTTTTTGCAAATTGGCATTCCTTTGAAGTCTTACACATCACGTGGCAAGCTCTGCAACACTTATCTCTTACATCGGATAAACATATACATGTCTTTTCTTTTCTTTTCTTTTCTTTTCTTTCTTTATTATTATTATTTTCTTTATTATTATAATCATCATCATCATCATAAAAGCTTGTCAGATGTGAATGTGGAAAACTTCAAGTACAAATTTCTAGGTTGGAGTTCTTCTGACATAAGCTCCACTGACCAAGTGGCTTACAAAATTTAGATGGAGGGTAAGTTAGTGAACCAGCCACATATTCATTTGTAATGACCAAAGGGATTGAGAACTAGGCTCGGAAGCTACAGGTTGCAATGTTTGCCAGTACATATGGCGTCCGGCTGAGTTTTAAGCATGTGTCATCTTTGAGGTTTTGCCGCGTAGAGAACGTGACTATGAAGAAGGATGTTACTTTAAAGAAGTAATTAAATTAATCATTTAGTTAAGAATTGGGGAGTCCTATGGTGAAAATAGCAAAATCTGTCTTGCTTTTACATCATAAATAAGTTTAGAACTTCATCTTTTTCACTATATTTCATTCGATATAGATAATTGTTTTGCCATTATGGTTATCATCATATTTTGTTGCCATCTTGTGATATCATCTGGCTTCTTTTGTGCCTTTATTTAAATTGTTATTATCTGCCATACCCCAGGAAATGGAAAGATCTGGATGTCAAGCATTTGACCGTAAAAACCTAGTTGAGACCTTTAAATCTCAAGGTAACCAAAAAATTGTGTGCCTTTTGTTGGCAGTTAGTGCTTTGCATGTGTAACGTTTGTTTCATGTGTTCATTATTGGAGGGATCAGAAAGCTTCATTCTTTTCTTTTATTTCTCTCTTTTGCTAATTGTTTGTACATGATCTGTTAATCTGTTAGTAGTCCTAAGGTGGTAAAAGCAGATCCAAACCATTCAGCTCTCTCAAAGCCCAGTCTGTCCAATCTCGAACACGGTTTTACTAAGAAAGTCAATTGAGTTACTGTACCTTGTTGAGTAGATTTGGCAAAAGTTGGGTAAATGTAACCAGAACCCAAATTGACTGTAAAACTTACAGCCTGAACCTAAAGTCAATGAAAGAATCCAATACCTGAAATTCCCAAGCCACCCAATTGCCACCTGTATCATGCAGTTTCCCTCTCTCTTCGTTAAATATGGATATTTTCTCATATTACTTGTTGCCCGATAAAGTACTGTAGTATCAGCATTTGTTCTCTGAAGAAGCTGATCATCTCGGTTATATTGTTTTTGTGTTCAGGTAACAGGGCAATGCAGTCAAAGCAATATACTGATGCAATAGAGCTGTATTCTATGGCGGTTTCACTTTGCGATAATAATGCAGTCTATTATTGTAATAGGTGATGCATTAGTCTGTGCCTGTTGAAATTTGATATATATTGGGTTAATTTATTTTATTTATTGGTTAAGTGATAAATGAATTGTTTGTTTGTGAAGAGAAGTATAATGAGTACAATGCATGGACTTTTAGCGGGCTAATAGTGACTAATGAACAATAAATTTTTTCCTTATTAGAAGAGAGGGAAGTCCTTAATCCCACTAACTTACACTTTTTATGTATTATTTAGGTCACTTTACCAGTGTAATTTTACACGGTGAACGTATTTAGCTTTTGACTTTTAGCCAGGGTAAACCTCTCATTTCCGTTCACTATGTTTTGACTATGTCAGGATTTAGGAAATTTGGTTATCTTTAATGCTTGGTTTCAAGCATGTTGTTGATATATACTTATTTCGATTATGTAATTACAACAAGTTTCAACATTTTCAGATTTGTCTTCATCAAAAAGTAATGCTTGATAGAATAATGATGCATTCTTACCAGGGCAGCAGCTTACACTCAAGTTCACAAGCACACTGAAGCCATTAGAGATTGTCTTAAATCCATTGAAATTGACCCCAATTACAGCAAGGCATATAGTCGTCTTGGTTTAGTATATTATGCTCAAGGCAATTATGCTGATGCAATCGAGAAAGAATTTAAGAAAGGTTGGTCAGAAACTTTTTCTAAGCTGTACAGAATGATACTGTTGACTGAGAAATAGGGGCTGCTGCATCAATATCTTTTCTACATCCATATATGTTTCTGTGTCTCATGTATCTATATAGTTTGCCAATTTCGCCTCTCTTTTGTCTTTATGGAGAGATGCGACGTATCGTATTGTCAATTACATGAATATACTGTAAATGACTTACTTTGATAATTAGTTTGTCTTTTTGAAAATTAGTCAATTGATTTTGGATCTTACATCCTAAAAGGTAATGTTTGATTATTTATGTAAAAGTTGACATATATTTGCATCAGGTTTAGCCATAATCTTCAGTTTATCATGTTTACTATTCATCTATATCCACGGACACTTCCTAATCTAGGATATCATGAGTATTTATTTGATTTTGTTGAGATTTAGTGTGAATTATCTTACATTCCCACTTAAAGGAAACTCTTACATTTTCTTAAAGTCTTTTTATTTTCATTCACCACATGAATTATCAAACGATCTAGTTTCTAACCTTTTTTAATTTAACTATGCAGCCTTGCAATTGGATCCAAACAATGAATCTGTGGAAGAAAATATTCGGGTTGGTTTTGGTCTTCCTTTTTCATACATTTCTATTGACGTAGTCTTGTCTTGACATTTTTCATTGTGATCTTCAGGTAGCCGAGCAGAAGTTGAAAGCTGAGCAGCAGAGGGCAGAGTGGGATAGGGTAAGGCCAACTATTAGTCTTTTACTGAAATGTGATCATAGATTTTTAATAACTGCAATTATATCCATAAGAATTAACTCGACAATAATAGCCATTATCAGTTTACCAGTTTATAAATTGGCATCAAAAGGGAGGGATGGGATGTCTAACTGGAATTATGGGTTCCTAATTGTTTGCCTTTTAGTTCTCTAGAATATTGCTATCGGAATGTTTTGAAATGAGTTGTAGTGTTTCTGCAATGCATGAGTCTTTTCCTCTCTAGAAGAAATCTGATTGTCATTCTCTCCGTTCAGATTATTAATGCCCCATTTTTTTTTAGATTTAATGTTACATACTTTTGATTTTCTGTCCATCTTTTACTTCATGTAACAGAATGCTAGTTCCAGTCACAGTAATCGAGGATCAAATAACCATTCAAGTGGGTCAAGGGGTCATGGTTCATCATCTTCATTTACCATGCCTTTTGACACTAGTGCACTTCCTTCTGATTTTGCGAGCATGTTTAGGAATATGGTGGGAAGTGCATACCAGGGACAGCCATCTCAAAACAGGCAGGGAGAAGACGTTAACCCTAATGGATCTGAAGAGCCTGGAATAAGATTAGGTGGGAACATCAACATGAATTTTGGTGATCAACTACCAGAGGAGTTAACTGGAGCTTTCAGATCTGTGATGGAAATGTTCTCAGGTTCACCACCTCATGGAAACCCTCAGGATAGAAATGGAAGATCAGCTTCAAGCTAAAAAAGTTTACAATATGTGCCATTACTCTTTCATATTACCGGATTTGCTGTCAGTTTCACCGTTCTCGTTGGGGTAGAAGGGATAAACTTGAGAGTTGAGACAAGTATAGTAAAATTTAGAAGATAGTTTTCTTTTTTTTTTTCTTTTTATAGGAAGTATGATACCAAATCTTTTTAACTTTGTAAATTGTAATCGGTTGAGTGATCTTAGGGTGATGACTTCCCCTCTTGGCCTGGTGGCTGAGAGATTGAAGAAATCATGCCCTGCACCCGCGTTTTCACCCTCCCTCTTTGTAAAACCAAACTAAAAAAGAAAGAAACCCACTTAGGGTGTTTCTTTTGATTGTGATGCTTTCTTTCTGGATTCGTTAGTTGCTTATGTCATTGAATTTTTTAAAAATTGAGGATAATGATATTGCGATATATAAAATAAAACACCAAACTTTTAGTAATTTATTTAGGTTTTCTAACTTTTCAAAGTCAACTGTAACAACAAAAGAACTCTTTCGTAAACTTGCTTTCCAAGCACCAAGATGACTTGGCTTTGCTTTGCTTTGCTTGGAATTTGGAAAGTTGGAAATTCTGAATTTCTACTTTTTGAACGAGTAAATTTCTTAATGCATTTAGATTTCTTCCATTGCCAAGTAAATCAATTACTACTATTTATTTTCTTCTAAAAACAATTCTTTTAGCCGTAGACCGAAGAATTGGTGCTGAGAATATCATCTTTGATTGATACATAATGTAGTATTTCATTACTCTGTTCTTAAAATCTTTGTAAGTTCCTCTATTTGTTACACCTAATCTGATACTTCAAACTCTTTTTTCTTGGTCATCATCAATCTCAGTGTAGACTTTTTTTTTTTGAAATAAAAACTGTAAGAGAAAGCTACTTCTCTTGTAGAAAATTATGTTTTTTTTAATTGTTAAACATTTCAAATTACTAAATGGAAATTTCTCTACAATGTTAGTAGCAATTTCAAAAATTAATGTTACAAAATACAATGAAGCCCTATTATGATTTATTGGTTCACTTGTGCCTCATACATAGTTATAAAAAATATACTTAAAATTCTCATATCTATATCTTTTCTAACCAAAAAAAAAAATGGTAACGTTTACAAAACAATGACATTTCTAAATATAGAACTTTCCCTGCTCTCTCGGCTGATGGTCTAGAGGTTGACCAAGTCATGTAAAAAAAAAAAGAAATTAAAATGCAAAATTTATGACACTAGAAAAATAAATATGTACACTTTGCATATAATTGACGTCCCCCATAAAGAAAACGAGACAAATGAAGTTTCTATCGTATATGACATGTTCAAAATACATCAATCATTATCAAAGTCATTTTTATCTTGTTAGAAAATTTAGCTACGTAGGGAAGTTTAAGATAGCAAGAAAAAGGAAATCAAAGAATTAATCAAAATGCCCTTTTGTTGAGTTTAGATAACCAACTAAATTAGATGTTTTTGCAATCCATGTAGAATTTTGTTAACCACTTTGGCTTGATATATATTATAATGTTATTTCGGCACCAAATCTCAAATTCAAATCTAGTCTTTCACCCTCATTTTTTTCTTTCTTTTTAATTTGGGTATCTCTAGACTTTATATTTGCATTTCATATATATCTAAATTAATTAGAGACTTTTTTAGCTAGGTTAGTTCCTCCATTACCATTTATACCAAATGAAAAATACATACAATATACCAACAATTGGTTCAATATACATTATTTTTCTTTTATACAAGGTTCAATATACATTGTTGGTTTGTTCAAATTCAAGTAGTTCACTACTTACTTCATTTAAGGTCTCAAATTCGATTCGTATGAATAGAAAAAAATCATTGTTGAGAGAATTTTATCTCCATAACAAGTCATTCTAATCGTAGATGGTTAATATGATTAGACACAAAGAAAAATACATACATTACTATTTTCAACTAATACACACAATCATATTTTTATTATTGACTATAAAAAAAAAAGATTTTTATTATTGAAATTAAGGGTACGTACGTCAATTGTCATGTAATTGTAATTATTGAATCATTCAACACAGAGAGGGAGAGGGGTGGTGGTGAAGAACAAGAACTCAAGTGGAAGAACCTTTATTGTATTCTTGACAAATCCAAGGTTAGTTTTCATTCTTTATTTTGTCATTCATCTTTAGTCAACATATATAACTTTACTAATTATTAGTATTAATATTAAAAATTAATATTAATAAATAAATTATTTTTGTTTTCTTTCGGATAAGTGCTGATATTTTGTCCAAAATGGATTAAATTTCAACATGAAATTTCAAGAATTCCACCTTCCCACAGTCACAACTCACAAAGACATCTTATTTGGATTTATCGTAAAAATAATTTGAAGAACAAACAATAATAAGAAATATTATTATTATTATTTTCAAATAGGTCCCCTGCCCTGTAAATTCTTGTACAGAAACCACCCAGACATATCAGCAAATATTTGGGTCAGAAAATTGAATAAAGCTAAGAAGTTTGATTGGGGAAGATGGGCCAGAGCCACATGCACCACATCCAAAATCCACCACTTTGAACAAAATGCTTGGCTTTGGCTTCGCTTCTTCACTCCTCCTATAAGAAACCACAGTTTTTCTGTTTCTGAAACATCTTCTGCCATCTGTTTGGTCCCAAACAGAAGCTCTTCATTTTCCCTTGTTTTTTTCCTTTTTCCTCTTCTGCGACTCTGTCCATTGAAGACTTTTTGAGGCAAAAACAAACAAAAATTGAAACTTGAAATAAAAAAACAAGAACCCTTTTCTCAGAGCTAACTACTTCCTGTAAGACTGAAACTCCAACTCCTTTAATCCTCGATCTTTCCGCCCCAATTTAACTACCCTTCTCGTTCTATCACTGTGCTTCAAACGTTGTCGTTTTGATCTCTTATTTGTTATTGGAGCAAAGCTGAAAGCTTACCCTTTTTTCTGTTCATTGTTTTGATTTTCTTGTAATGCTGCTGATCACTTGAATCTCGGTCCCTCTGCTTCCCTCAAATATTTCAGCTTCAGCTTTCAGATTTTGAAGGTATTTTTGGATCATGCATGTGTTTATTTATATGGGTTTTCTTCTTTGTTTCCTGTTTCCCTTATCTAGCCTTCTTTTTTTATTCCCATCTTCTGTTTCTGATCTTTGATTTTCTTGCAGAATGTGGGTTTTAGCTATGTTGTTCAGTGGACTGTCTCAACGTTTCCTTTTTCTTTATTTCATTGAAAATTTCCTTTTAAACTGTTACATGCCGTCTGAATTGATTCTTTAAGCGCTAATACTTATGCAATATATTTGTTTAATCCCGGAATTTCTCTTTTTAATTAACTTTTAGCCTTTCTCTTGTTGCTTTTAATGAGTGGTCCCTTAGAAAGCTGAAAAAAGATATAAAATTTTATGGTGACATCTAAAACAGTTTAGCACCGAGGAATTAGGTTGAGGGAAGTTAGCAGCCAGTATATGGAATGATAACTAATATGATACTGTATCTTGTTTTTCAATGTAACAAGGGTAAATGTTTTTATCAAAGATCAGTTACATGATTGCTGGTAAAACAATGTTGAGTTGTGAGGGTGATACTGATAATAGAATGTTGGATTTTTAGTTCTATGTCCATGCGTGTCTTTCCTAGTAAGCATCTCATTTGGTAATATTCCATCATGTTAAAAACAAAGTTATCTCTTTCTTGCTATGCAGCTGCAAATGCACTTTGTCATGCTTGGCTGGTAGCTCGCTAGGTCTGCTTTTGTTATAATAATAAAATGAAAAACTGTCTTCTGGTTTTGGCTTTTTCCTGCTACTTTCTCTTGGTTTGTTGCAATCTTGTAGATATTCTACTTTCATGATCTGGTTAGGGGAAACTAAAAATAAAAAGGAAAAAGTTCATTGAATTTTCTTGTACTCAGTATAGGTTAATGATAAAGGTTGGATGTGATTCTGTTTTCAGGAGGACCAAAGAGGTAGATTAATCTGGGCCACAAAATCCTATAAACATGAGTGTTTATATTGTTGGTGCAATTGTCCCTATTGTATTTACCCTTCTCCTTCGAAATACAAAGAATGTGAAAAAGCGAGGGGTGCCAGTTGATGCTGGTGGCGACCCTGGGTATACAATCCGAAACAGTCGGTTTCCATCACCTGTTGAAACAGCATGGGAAGGTGTATCTACTCTTGCAGAGCTCTTTGAGCAAGCATGTAAGGAACACTACGATAAACCCTTGCTTGGAACTAGAAAAGAGATTTCAAGGGAGGTTGAAGTAACTGACGATGGAAGATCCTTTGAGAAGCTTCATATGGGAGACTATGAATGGTTGACATATGGGAAAGCATTTGAATCTGTGTGCAACTTTGCTTCTGGATTAGTTCATCTTGGTCATGGAAAGGAAGAACGTGTGGCAATCTTTGCCGACACAAGAGAAGAGTGGTTCCTTGCTCTGCAGGTCATACTTACGTTCTGAAATTATCTTTTAATCTCTAAGCCTGTTAGTTTTAAGTTTTACCAGAGATGTTACTTGTGCAAGGCCTTCCTCGACTGTCCAGATATTAGCTAATATAACTGATATATGTTACTTTTTCAGGCTTGCTTCAGGCGCAACGTCACTGTGGTGACGATATATGCATCTTTAGGGGAGGAGGCTTTGTGTCACTCATTGAATGAGGTCCTCTCTCTCCCTCTCTCCCCTTGTATGTATGCATTGTGGATGTGCATGGTTCCATCAATGTTTATGTATTTTCATAATGATTCTTCCTTAGCTTCTGATGCTACAAAATTTATCTATTTCAAGTTGTGTAGTAACATAATCAACCATTTTTTATGCTCAAAATAATTTGACTGTTGCTGGTACTAGTACTTTTTACCGGTCCTTAAGAAACTACATCTGTTAATAATTTGCTTGCCATACACCATACATTGTTAAGGAACGATTATTTCATGCAACTATTATTTCTCATGTCCAAAATATTATATCACTAAGCTTGTTATATTATATCTGTATTTTAAGGTGTTTTATTGATAGTTTACACGTCAATGGTTCTGTGAGGTAACCATTGTACCCATCACGACGAGTATTGCATATATCTTAGTATGTGCACCGAAGTGGAAAAGATGGTTGTCACTCTTTAATTGGCTAGTGAAGCTTTATATGCTGCCCGCATATGTTTCTCATTTATATAATACTGAAATCTTTGCTCCTCCAGACTGAGGTTACAACAGTTATTTGTGGGAACAAAGAACTAAAAAAGCTTGTCAATATTAGTGGGCAACTTGACACTGTCAAGCGTGTGATCTGTATGGATGATGAAATTCCAACTAGTGCAAGTGGTAGATGGACAATCACTTCTTTCGCTGACGTGGAGAGAATTGGCCGTGAAAATACTATTGCTGCTGATTTACCTCTTTCAGCTGATGTTGCAGTTATAATGTATACTAGTGGAAGTACTGGATTGCCTAAGGTTAGTTTCTATTTGGGTTCTAATTCTGTTTTTGTATTAGATTTTGTCAGTAAAAAGATGCTATGATTAGTGAACCGGTAGTAAGCATATTGTTATTTTTTGAGATATTCAAAATTGATTGTCTTAGAAAATTGAAGTTTAGATATCGTTACGCGGCTTTACACATGCCCGATTTGTCAGGGTGTGATGATGACACATGGCAATGTACTAGCAACAGTTTCTGCAGTCATGACAATTGTTCCTGGACTTGGAAGCAAGGATGTTTATCTTGCTTATCTACCCCTTGCGCATATTCTTGAATTAGCAGCTGAGGTATGCATATTTGTCTTGAATTGAATTACAAGTTATATTAATACAACTTGGTTATGATCTCTGATTAATATAAAATTTGCTTACCTGCAGTGTGTTTAAAAGTTTAAACATCATTAACTTTCTTTTTCCAATCTTAGAATTTAATTCCGGCTGTTGGAGGCATCATAGGGTATGGAACGCCTTTGACTCTCACTGATACATCTAGCAAGATAAAAGCTGGAACAAAGGGGGATGCCACTGTGTTGAGTCCAACTGTGATGGCAGCTGTCCCAGCAATTCTTGATCGTGTTCGAGATGGAGTGCGAAAGAAGGTTAGAAATTTCAGTATATATATTGTTTGCTTTTGGGGTATGAAAATAAGCTTATTTCGATTATTATTGAATTTTACACTTTAGGTAGATGCAAAGGGTGGACTAGCCAAGAAATTGTTTGATTTGGCTTATGCCCGTAGATTATCTGCAATAAATGGTAGTTGGTTTGGTGCTTGGGGCCTGGAAAAGTTTCTGTGGGATGTTATCGTCTTTAAAAAGGTCCGAGCAATTCTAGGCGGTCGCATTCGATTTTTGCTATCTGGTGGTGCTCCTCTGTCTGCAGATACTCAGAGATTTATCAATATTTGTCTTGGGTTAGTTTTCGTAGCAATTTCAGCTGATCTTGATATGAAGTAAATTTTTATATTCTTTGGGACTACTACTGCATGAAGTAAACTTCTATTACCTTTTCAATTAAAGCTGGTATATTGAAAATATTGGACATAAATAATGCTTTGATGGAGATGTGTGTGATTTATATCTCTGGATTTTAATCTTGATTTACATTACTTGACTTAGCAGCATGAGTTATATCCCCTGTATTATCTGACTTGGATTAACTCCAGCTCACTGCATTTTGTTCAAGTTTAGTTCTACCTTAAGTAATCAGGAGAAGAATGTTGCTTTGTTGCTAAAAATTTTAATGGCACATTTGCCAATTATTATAAACTAGCTTTTAGCTATAGAAGATGACATCATTTTAAGTTCCTTAACAACTTGGGACCTGCTGATAGCTTTAAAGAATTTTAACATTGTGCTGGATGTTTCTTTTTATGTGTCATTAAACTATTTTTTTCATATGAAAGCTTCTTAGGGGTAAAAAAAAGTTAGTACAAATGCAAGGATATTTTTTGGTTGTAAGATCTTACTTTTATGTTGGATCATAAACTCGAACAGAAATTTAAGTCGTTTATATGTTCTAAGAACAACCAAAGACCCACCAGATGATCAAATGGTTATTAAGTACAAGATTGGTATATTATCATGGAGATGCGATCATCCACAAGGATACTGAGTATCTTTCTGCACAGTTATAATTTTATTTATTTTGTAAGTTTCATAATCTGTTTGGATTTCTTTTCCCAGTGCTCCAATTGGCCAAGGGTATGGTCTGACTGAGACTTGTGCTGGTGCCACCTTCTCTGAAGTTGATGATACATCTGTTGGTCGTGTCGGTTCTCCACTTCCTTGCTCCTTTGTTAAGGTAAGATTTAAGTTATCATTAATTTCACTAGGGTGAATGGATGTTTTTCATTTATTTATTTTTTTAAATACAATTTCATGTGCTTTGCTTTAATATGCAAAGGGATTCTGTTTAATGTATTTGCTTTCCTTCACTATCCGGTGGTTAAAGTTTGCGTCTTTCCCTTTGATATGAATTAAATAAGTAATTTTAATTTGCTCACAATACACAAATTCATGATAATCTGAAAAGGCCCTTTATAATTTATATTGGTTTAAGATGATAGCTTTGGGAATGGACCTTTATGGAACTTGTAGTTGATGTTAGCAGTGGTAAACAAAAAGTCCTGACTATATAGTATATGTTTTGCATGGGAACATTCTTGCTGTGCATTGGTTTGCTTTGAATATTGATATCATATAAATCTGTTGCCCAGGAGCACCGCCTATCTGTGCTATTATTCCTGTCGAGTGCTTGGCATCTTGGTGTGTGTGTGTTCGCTTGTTTTACTCTGAATCCCATGTGTGCTTGAGTTTCTTTTCACCTTGTTCTTCATTTCTATAAAATATTATGTGAGATTGTTGCACTGCTCATGTTGATTGATGTGATTACTTATTTCAGTTGGTGGATGGATGCATTCCTGACTAATCATAATTCATTACATTATTTCCTTTTTCCAGTTAATAGATTGGCCTGAAGGTGGATATTTGATTAGTGATTCACCAATGCCTCGTGGAGAAATAGTGGTCGGTGGTCCAAGTGTAACACTTGGATACTTCAAAAATGAAGAAAAAACAAAAGAAGTATATAAGGTAGGCTTTCAAATTTTCAGTCCCTGCAATCCTCTTTTTTTCTTCTTATTTTTAAGATGCAATGGATCCTCTCTTTTTTCTCCTTGGTCTTTTACTAGCTAATAATTATCATCTTTTGGTTTGAAAAAGGTTGATGAGAGAGGAATGAGATGGTTCTATACAGGTGACATAGGACAGTTTCACCCTGATGGTTGTCTTGAGATAATTGACCGTAAGAAGGACATAGTTAAACTTCAGCATGGGGAATATGTATCTTTGGGAAAGGTAGGACTGGTGTTTCTAGTGAGGAAAAAATATTCATTGAATGTCCCATGGTAACTAATAGTTCTTCTGCAGGTTGAGGCTGCGCTCAGTGTCAGTCCCTACGTTGACAATATTATGTTGCATGCTGATCCATTCCATAGTTACTGTGTGGCTCTTGTGGTGGCTTCCCAGCCTGCAGTGGAAGAGTGGGCTTCAAAGCGAGGAGTTGCTTTTACTGATTTTGCAGACTTGTGCGAGAAAGAAGAAACTATCAAGGAAGTACATTCTTCTCTTGTTCAGGTAGAGAATAAAATTCCAATGATTTGAAGTTTACCCTGATGTTATGAAATTTTCAATTTATCCAAAAGTTTTAAAGAAAATATTTAAGCTTTGAGGAGGCTGCATGGATAGGCTTGTTATCGGCGCTCTTAACTTTTTCACATAGTACAACAAATTCTTTAAACTTTGAGAACTCTAGGGGGACAATGTTTACTTCCCATTTTCCTTTATGACTCATTTATGATAATATAAATTATGCCCAAAATTTCTCTGCCTAATACATTGCCTAATTGTTGTACAACTGGTTTTAAGGATTCCTTTTCAAGCGCCGTTTTAGCTTTGATGTAGCTGCTAAAGAAAGCTTTGAATTTGCATGTACTTTCATGTATAAAACAGAGATATTGTAGTCCGTTTGCTTTAGACATTCCATTTTCGTAGCATTTTAGCATATGATGCTGCTATAAGAATCTAAAGCTGCAAACAATTTGATCTTCTTATTAATCGATTCTTATTTTCCCTACCCTTCCTTTCTGCTCCCACTTGTCTTTGCAGGTTGCCAAGAAGTCGCGGTTGGAGAAGTTTGAGATTCCAGCAAAAATCAAACTGCTTTCTACTCCATGGACTCCAGAATCTGGCCTTGTCACCGCAGCTCTTAAGATCAAGAGAGAGGCCATTAGAAAAGCTTTCTCTGAAGACCTAGCTAATTTTTATGCATCGTAAGTTTAAGGGGACTTGTTGCTTTTGCTGGTGACTTTGCCAAATCTTGATGGAAGTTTAGTATGAAAGATGATATGATGTGATCCTAGATTTACACAATTTGTTATATTACTTGATTTTTCTTTCTATTACTTAGTGTTTTTTCTCCCCATTGCAATTCATGTTTTCTTCTAAAGAAACTAGAGAACACAGGTTTGGATAGAAATCTCTCTTGCTGGGTTCTACTTGTACTTATCTCTTCTTACAGCAAAGCTCAAATTGTTCATGTGTTCTTTGAATCTGATACCTTCCTGTGT
Organism: Corchorus olitorius; assembly: GCA_001974825.2. NCBI lineage: Eukaryota > Viridiplantae > Streptophyta > Magnoliopsida > Malvales > Malvaceae > Corchorus > Corchorus olitorius. Next base: position 10,039 of record AWUE01022931.1, on the reverse strand, counting down.
GTAACATATTACTCTTCCAACATCATAATGTAATCAATAAAAGATGGGCCAATGTTGCCAAAAGTCAATGGATTCCTGGGCCTATACGACAAGACTAGGCCAGCTTGCCCAATTCCAAAGGACAATAGGACATTAATAAGTTGCAAAAGCAGAAAACTTTTCCTTGGCCCTTTGTCACTGGACCAGACTTTTCCAGTGATGTCTTAACTCAATTTTACCTTTAAGATCTTGGAGGTTTTTTTTTTTTTTTTTTTAAAACCAAAAATTAAAATCTTCATCTTAGAATAAGAGACATGAATCAAGTAACATTAAAGATTTCGTTTCAAGTTTGGATGCAAGAGGATTTACCACAGGAACAAATCTTATGTGTTTTATATGTTGTGTAACGAAAAAGAAAATTGAAAGGATTGACGATCTTTTTGAGAGGAAATTTTAGTTTTATGTTTCTTGTCTGAATTGCATTCCAATGCAGTGGGGTACATTAAGGATTAAACGATTTAGAATCTAAATTATGAATATGAATGATGATAAGAAAATTGCAATCATGTCATCATGTAATAATGAAAAATAGATTTTGCTTAGTGTAGGAGGAAAGGGAAAGGGAAAGGGAAAGGGAAAAGGGAACATCTAGAAATGAGGAAGAATAGGTATGCAACTTATTGGGGGGTACCCCGAATTCACTGTGCATGATTAACCCATTTCATCTATTTGACTTATTCATCCATTGCCACAAAGAAAACGATGCCCCAAGTTGATTTTTGTTGAAGAGGTCAAGAAAAAAACTCCATTTCTTACACTATTCTAAGAGAATGATTAAACAAAAAAAGAGATTTGGAGTTTCAAGGAAGATGACATCTTAATTTCCGGTCCAAATCTCTCATTAGGAGTCAATGCCCGAAGCTTTGAATTGCTTGTTTTTGAACAACATATTAGTTTATCAATCAAAAGAAAAATATACTTGGACTTTAATTAAGGGTAATTATTTGATACATTGGCGGTGTAAATTTTGGACTCTACAAGCGGGTTGTGGAGTTGACACATGTCCATATTTTGAATTAATTAAGTTTTAAATATTTCAATCTAGTCCCTAGAGGACACATGTCACCCTTCAGGACCCGCTTGTGTAGTCTGCTAAACTCCACCGCCGGTGTATTGTATAATTTGCCTTTAATTAATGTAGAAAAAAGATGGGAAATCAATCTTCTCTGAAATTTGAACTTTCTTCAAGATCTCTAGTTGGAATTTTAAGAACTAAAAAATGGGATTTACAAGATAGAAAAGACTAAAGAGCAATCTTTTTGGGTAGCATAAGCATAACGAAAATTTACTTTGTTAAAAAAAGAGTGGAAGAATAGAAAGGGAAAAAAAGTGTACAACTATTGGTGAAAAAGTTAGGAGAAGACTACACGAAGTCGCATATTAAAGTGGGAAGGAAAGGAGACCCACAACCACAATCTTACATCTAAAATTTGGTCCATGAAGATGATGTGAAACTTGACTCCAAGCCAACCGAAATGGAAACATCCCCTTCTTCTCCCCATGTGACATATTACTTTGATTGTTTCCCCCTTCACCTTTTTTTATCAACCCTTTTAGGATGTGTTTTCATGGACACTTCAAATTCAAACCACTCTCTCTCTTCTTCCTTTTCCTTCCTTTACATTTCCCCCCTTCATTATAAAATAGTATTTTTTCTTCCCCTTTTCTTCTATTCTCTTTACACACGTTCATATGCACAAGCACACAAAATTATACATGTCCATGAGGGAATGCTTGCACTAGTGGCAACATTATGTGGATCACAGGTTTTAAAGTAAAAAGGGGGGGAATAAATAAGGAAAATAATTGATACAAGTTTGGCAATGTGCATGTCTAGTTAGAAGAGTGTCTGAGTAAGTAAGGTTCAAATTCTGACAATTTCAAATACTTAAAAAAGAGAATTGATGATATAAGTTTTGCAATGAAAGTTGTATTAAACTTGTGCTAGAATTGTTACATTAATGGAGTTAGTATAATACTTAGTATGGTTCACCCAAGATTTGCTTCACAAAGTTCTTTTGGTGGGTAACTTTCATTACAGAGTTATATTGGATAAAAAATGTTGAAAGAACCAAGAAAGTAAAAAAGGTTTTGGCATGGATGTCAAAAGATGCATTGCACTACTAGATTAGTTTGGAAAAGAAAAATATTGAAAGAACCTATTAAAATTTAATCAATCCAATAAATGCATGGGCCATTATAATATAAATATATACTCCATATAGATATAGATTTTAATACTTTTGGGAACCCCACATTGAGAAAATTCATGCCAAAGACTACAAATTAGATGTCTTGGGTTGCACCAATTCCCTACATCTTGTGCCTCTAAATGGCCTCAAATCAATTGGGAGTCTCAATTTTTGACTTATAAATTATATAATCCACAAAAACAGTCCAAGCATAATTTGTTTTTCTAGAGACTTGGGTTTGGATATCATGACATGCTAAATTTATTCATTTCATTCCACCCCCAATTTCTAAACTAGCAAGCCAGCTACTAAATCAAGCAAATTGTGACAATCTCACCTACAAAATGGGAATATAATACCAATAGAAATTTAGTACCCAAAAGAAATACACTAAATAGAAATTATTCTAAGAAGTAAGGACCAAAGAAACTTGACCCAAATTCCAAGTTTGGTCTATTCCCCATAGCAAGTCAAGATTCAAGATATATTAGTACCATATTGCAGAAATCATATAAAACTCTTCTTCTCTATTCTCTTCTTGAAGATGGATTGGAATCCTAACTTCTAAAAAACCATTAAATCAAATGCATGAATATTAGGAATGAGTCTTATTGATAGCATTGAAGCCAAAATCATGTTTAGACAAATAAGTCTATATTTAGGTTAGTCAACATAAAAATGGGTAAACTTCAAAGTAGTTCAACTTGAATTTTCATGTCCCATGGGGCAAGGCATAGGCATAGGCATGGATGGATGGGTATCCAAAAAAAATCCACTGCCCATTGCCCATTACATTACAACCCACTTACCCAAACCCCCCACCTATTATATTGTCCAAACTGATATGTTGGTGGGACCCAATCTCATGATGGTCTTTACTTACATTCTCCCCAATATAAGCTATTAGCACCAAACTCAACTCTCTTTTATTTTTCTTCCTTCTCTCTCTTGAACACTTGACAACACAACATTGATTCAACCTTATAATCCCTCTCTTTTTTGCCTTGCCCTTTGCTCTCTGTTATTTTTACACTTTATATCATGAATGGGTATAAGGAAGACAACTCTTGCTGCTATTTCCATCCCAAGGAAGTTGTGATTGGGGTTTGCCCTTTGTGCTTGAATGAGAGGCTTCTTATTTTAGCTTCAAAGCAGGGCCAGCGCTCTTCCTCTTCCAGCAGAGGCAGCCATAGAAGTAACTTTCAAGGTAGTAAGAAATTGCCTCCCATCAACCTTCCCAACATCTTTTCTTTTGGCTCTGTTCTTCTCAATCGTCTTGAGTTCAAGCATTGGAAATCTGAGAATCATGACCATGATCATGATGCTTCAACCAGTCAAGAAGGTACCCTCTTTTTAGCATTATTATTGTTAGTTCATGCAGATATGTTTTCTTGAATCGAATCTCCATCAATAGAAAACAGAGGGGAAATGGAAAAACAATTGAATGAAATTAACCATAACATGAGGAAAAAGATATGAATCACATGCATGCATGTGTGTGTATACAAATTATTGTTTGTGTAATGACAAAAGTGTGGTCAAAGTATGGCAAAACTGGAAATGAAGAATCTTTCTCTGTTTTCTTCTGTTTTGCTTTCCTTTTTCATTCTTTCTTGTTTTCCCTTTTCTATAAAATATATATAGTAATAATTATTATTGCAAGATGAAAAAGTTTGAATTAGTTGGAAGATATGTTTGGCAAGAATGTCTTTGGAAATGCTATGATATTTTGAAGGCATTTCAAAAATCCATCCAAACTCTGCATATAATTTAGGTATAGATTGGATTTTGTTTCTGACTTTTTCCTGCAAAATCTACAGAACTTGGTAGGTAATGCAAACATATAAGTTCAGAACTTTCCCTGTGTAATTCCATATGTAACCAAAATAAGATTACCATTTATTTGTTGGATTATGCAAATCATTTAGGTTTCCCAGTAGTAACAAAAATAATAAAGACAATAAAAATCATACAAACATTCATCTAATCTGAATCTACAAGGGACCCCTTTCATGTCAATTCTTGCTAATCATGTCCTCAGCATATACAAAAATTTGGTAAAGATGGGGTTTTTTTAACCCTTTTTTTGAGGCCAATGTGTTGACTCTTGAGACTTGAGAGATTGCTTTAGCTTTTACAGTAACTATTTATGCACCTAACTAACTTGAAATTTACAACTAGAATACAAGTATACTTTACCATGTAGAAAATAAAGTTGTTGCTTTTCCTTGGCTTTTCTTTTTAGATTTTCTAGTTACTTTTTTATTTATAGTGATTTTCCTCTAAATGTTACTTTATGCAGACTCCTTTATCTCAATCAAATTTGAAGAGAATGGTGTTGCTTCATGGGAAAAAGGCAAAGTTTCAAAGGTCTCACTTGAGCATTGCAGCATGTCTTGGAACCCAACCTTGACCAAGGACATGATCAGCAAGGAGAGCAGCACTAAGAGTGTGATAGAGCATTCAAAACCCCGTGGCGGAACGCTGAGGTGGCGAAAGCGGATTGGCCACTTGTTCCAGGTCATCAGGTTGAAGAGGTCCAGCAAGGGCAGTGTGTGCCACATGGGCAGCAACAAGGTAGAAGGGGTGAAGGTGATGAGGAAAGGCTGGATAAGGAGTCTGACAAAGAGGACCAAAGAATAAAAAGAGAGGCATTTTCCTTTTTTTTTTGGTTGATGTATAGAAAGGGACACCAAGCTTTTCCTCCACCATACCAATTTGTGTGCTGGGGCTCTCATTTGTGACTGTAAAGTTCTATATAATTGAGATGGTAGAGTCAAAATATACTTTATATATCACCCCTAAAAGTGCTTTGGCTTCTTCTTGTATTCCCCTATTCTTATTTCTGATATGAATACAGAGTCAAGCTGTAAAAGGATTGTTTCAATGTGAATGTGCCGGTGCCCCCCTTGATTTCAGATTGGCCTTAAGCAAAAGGGCACCTTCTTGATACAAAAGAAATATTTGTATATTTCCCTCTCCATACTTATATATACTATGTGACTTTGAAGGTGCTAAAGCTAATGTTTATGTGCACAAAGTGAGGAACATTGGGGCATAATTTTCCTAGGGGCCCAAGGGGCAAAATATAGTGCTCACAACTTGTCTTAATGTTGTCTTGGTGGGAAAGAATATAATCTTGTTCCCCCTTCTGATTATCTCTATTTTCTTTTGGGTATAGACTCTTTATCTTGTACCCACATTGACACCTAGTTAATTAGTCGCATCGGATCCAATTGGGGGAAATTCTGTCGGCACTAATTTTCTTCACTCACAAAACTCGAACTCAAGATTTTATTTAAAAGTCATTCAATTCCTTCTATTCAATCCAACACACATTAGTCCCTTCTAATTATCTCCTAACTGATTAATTATTATATTCTAGAGAGTATCTCATAACATGTTTCTTAGACTTAAGAAAAGAAAAAGTTTAATGATTTGTTCTTTGGAGATTTCTGCCCCACGTGCTTGACATTGAGCTTGTGGCAAAGTGCCCCAGCAGGGCCCTTTGTTTGTTTAGTAAGGTCGTTTGCTAGGGCAATTTGTCCCAAGTTCTAATTCTGCTAGCAATGGGAATGGGACCATTGGATTGGCACACTTAGGACCACCATGGATGTTGAGGAAAAGGAAAAGAAGAAAAGCTTCAAATGGAGGGCAACGAAAATGACAAGACATAAATCTTAATTCACCCACCCTGCTGCTTCTAGGCTTCTACATTAAGCTGCAGCAGAAGAATGAAGAAGAAGATGATGAAAATCTCATGGCTGCATTTGTTTCAAAAGGAATAATAGTATATGTATATGTACGTCACTATAGAATTTTCCTTTTCCTTTTTTCCTTTTTCATTTGGCTATCTCAAGCAAAGTATGTATGTATTTATTCATTAATTGCTATGACAATGCATTTGTCAATTTCAGTTTGAAATGATTGAAATTAACTGTTCCTTTCCTCCATATAATTTGGCCAATGGGGGACTTGGAGGAGGCATTTTTCAAGCTAAATGAATAAAATTTCAAGGCAAAGGTCATGAATGGATATTGAAAATAGAAGAACTTGGAAGTTGGAAGTGGAAGTACAAAATGGGCATGTTGACAAATACTATACTATATAATAATACAAGAATTCTTCAGTAGAATCAATAGTACTCTTTTTTCTACCAAAAAAAAAAAAATAGTACTCTGCATGTAAGTCCCCTTAGCTGACAGAAGACTTTGAAAGTAAGAATTTTCTAATCCAAAAATAACAAACACAAAGAAAGTCTTTCAACACCGTCACCGGGCAACTTTGATTTCTTTAAATCGTCCTCATATAATTCTATGACATTTGTCCCCCGAGAAGGTAGTAATTAATCTGTTCATTTGGAGGGAAAAAATAGTTGTCTCAAACTTTTTTTTTTTTTCTCTTTTTACCCAATGTTAATTTTTACTACTCCATAAGAATATCTACAATTACAAACAAAACTTTTTACAATATATAAAATCTAAAAATTTTGTCTTCTCATTAAGATCTCATTCACTTCTTATACTATCAACAATTATTATTTGTTGGTATTGGGAATTGAGGTCGGCAAAATATGAATTTAGATAAAATTTGGGGAGTGGTTGAAAGTTGGTGAGCGAGAGGACCCTCTCAAATTTTTCATCCACCGAACCCCAAACACAAAATTTGGTCAGAACTGAGAACAAGAAAAGGGCTGCAGCTTAGTTTCTTTGGCTTTGGTTCTAAGATAAAGAAAGAGGGCTTTGGATTTGGCCCTTCTTTTTTGCAGCTCTTTATAAGTCAAACAACCTTTAAGAGGGCACATTGTTTTGTCACAACTCATAAAGACTGAAATCTCTTCACTCCAATCCAATGTGAACCAAAGTCTTCATACATACATTAATATATATATATATATATATATATATACTAGTACTTTGCCACGTGTTTCACATGTGGATTTGAAAATTGTGTTAAAATATATTTCAAGTTGCATATTGGGTAACTTAATGTACTTGTTATTTTTTAAAAGACTAATTTTTTTAAAAAAATATTGTAAGCAATAAATATTATTGTAACATGTTATGATTTTAATAAAAAATTTAAGTACAAAAATTATTTTTATTAATTATTAGCTAGCGTGTTAAATATTAGCTTAGTAATTAAAATAGGTATTAACTTTTTATAGACATCATCGTTGATCTTCTTTCATATAACATCGATTGTATATTTGACATGTTGAAGCCATTTTTTTTCTCAATTGTAAAGATTAATGTATCAATCAAGTTTTTTTGAGACTGAAAAAGATATAAATTTATATAAGAGTTATATATGTACAAACTATATCAATAACCATTCCATATAAATAATTTTTGAAACTAATTTCGAGCTAAGAACAAAAAAAAAATCTAAAGTTAATTTTCTTTATCATTTTTCAATCAAATTTAAAAAATATTATTTTATATGATTAAAAAAACTAATATTATTATTTTGAACTCCTAACCTTAAAGGCAATAATTTTTTATCATAAGTATTGAAAATTTTTCTTTATTAAAGTGAAATGGGAAGGTACTAATAAATGCATTTAAGGTCGTTTCCTTCATTTTTTTCATCTTATGTTCTTTTTTCGCCAAACCTTTGATCAAATATGCACAATAGATAAAGACCTAATGGAATGACCTCCAAACTATCACAAAAGAGACAAAATGACACCAACTTTCAATTGGAACAAAAAGCTCTCTTATTCTCAATTTTGGGATATTATAGACCTTCAAGGACCATTTTGTAATACTTTGAAGGCTATTTTGTCTAAGTTTGAAGGCTATTTTGTCTGTTAATTTGAAGTCATTTATTTAAAAAAAAAAAATTAACGTACCAAAGTTCATTCAATGAAAGGCTAAATTGTTCCAATATTGATAAAGGGCTTAATTGTCCCAATCAAAAGTTCAGGGGACATTTTGTCCCTTTGGTGATAGTTTGAGGGTCATTTTGTTTATTAAGCCAATAGATAAATGGGAAAAAAAAAGGAAGTCCTCAAGTGCTTAATGTGTGAAGGTAGCACATTTAATACACACAAGACTTTCCTTTCAATTTAAACATTATTTGTTTGATTCAAATTGATTAGATAATGTTACGATAAAAAGATTTGGATCTAAATTGGGTAGAAATTAAAAATTTTTTAGGTTTAAATTGAAAAATTTAGTTATACTTCATTATATTTGTATTAGTCTTTGTATTCCTTGACTTTATGACTTTATTTGCACATGTACTTTTATTTTGTTTATAATAACTTATCAACCATATATTGTCCAATTATAAACCAATTTTTAATTAACTTTGTACTAATATGTTACCCAACTAATTAATTACATGATCAGATGGCTAATTGCTCAAATAAGGGCCTAATATTTGCAAAACCATACAAGGAAAATTTGATAATCTTCATATGAAATTTTGATAATCTTATTATGGAATTTTTGATAACCACACAGTGACAGCAGAGACTTATTTGAGCAATTTTCTAAAAGTTGGACTGTTATTTGAGCATTTTTTTTTCTTTTGGCACTTATTTGAGCATTTTCGCAAACGTTGAGCCCTGATTTAAGCATTTTTTTTCTTTAAGCCCTTATTTAAGCATTTTCGCAAACGATGGAAAAAAAAAGATTAGTTCCTTCTTATTGCAAATCATATGAGTTGTAATGTTAATGAAAAGGTAAAAATACTTATATACTACTCCCATGGTTTCTTCATGTTTTCAATGCTTGAATTAATCCCCTTGTTTTTATATGCTTGTATTAATCACCATTCTTTAATGAAATCAATTGGATTGATACCAAAAAGGGAAAAAAATTGCCTTATGAAATATGTAGCATCCGATTATACTAAAAATATTCAAAATAAGAAAGATATGATAAAATGTAAAATTTTATTATATGTAATTTTTAGTAACCATGTATTATAAATTTGATAACCTTCGTTATCGATAAAATGGTTATTAACTTCAACGTTTTACTATTTTAATTATATTTAAATCATACAACATCAATTTCTACTTTTCATAAACATTGATTTATTTATTTAATTTAATTAAGAAAATAACGTGGAATATAGATATCATAATTTCCTGTAAAGCTTACTATAAATAATAATGTGATAATGATAAGTTGATTATGTTACCTATGTCGAACTAAAACTCGATTTCTTAATCAAGTTGATAATGCTAACGTGTTTAATTGTTAATTGTATCAAGTTGACAAATTTTTTCAAATTTATATCGGATAAATATTTTAATGTTTATTATTTTGTTTTATCGGACAAATATTTTGGTGTTTATTAATATTGTTAATTGTTACTTGATATTGATAATACTAAAATTATTATTTTTTAGTTATGCTAAAGTTAATAGGAAACTTATACAATACACTGTCAATCAGTAAAGTTTAACATATTACACGTGCAAAGTTTAAGGATTGTCATTTTGTGTCCTTTAGTGAATAGTTAATTTGAATTTCAAAAACAAAAATAACTAAGAAAATGGGTAATAAGGAAGTGAGTAAATTAAACCCTTTGGAGGTTAGGAGTTGTTCAAGTCCTCATGCTATTAGAATAATAAAGATAATTGTGATCTAACATAAAGGAAGTCCGGCCAAAATTTGTGCTATTGTTTTAATTATCAAAAAAAAGTCCGGCTAAAATTGAAGTCCATCTAGATTAGGGAAAATATTTATTAATTAATATAATGATTNTTGTAATATAATTTGATAAAATAAAAAGTATAATGACTATAAAGAATATTAGTTAAAAGATTATTATAACTATAATATTAAGGG